>JAOSBN010174334.1:0-20073 GCA_027563595.1 Erythroxylum suave | reverse complement strand
ATTCTCTTCTTCCATTCCATGCATAACCGAAATTGAGGGTGTAAGAAGGTGTTCTTGCATGGTTTGACTCTCTCTCTTCTTTCATGCATTAGTGAGACAAAATTTTCATGAGAAGAGCCTCATATTTCCTTCATTTCTTCTAAGAAAAATCTCCTCCAAACATTTCTTCTCCTTTCCCCACCAAAGGATTTGTTAACCAAGTTGTCCTCGAAGAGAAAGAGGTAAATCAAATTGGATTCGGATACAACAACAAGGAGAGGATAGTTTGACAAAGAAAAGGATTCAAAAGCAAAGGCTTTGGATACAAGAAAAAGAAGAGGATAGCACAGCGAGAAATTAAAGTTGTAGCAAAGGAGTCGGTAATATCACTATCTTGTTTATGTTTATTATTATACTTATACCATATCATGTATAAATTGGCAAGATCATTTGGATATATTGTTTTCACTACAAATAAGATTTCTAAAAAGTTTTGAAACCTTCTAGTTCACCAAATATGGCATGCTTTCTTTTCTCGATCCAACAAAAACAACCCATTGGCATAGTCGTTGTGCACTTTTGTTGAGAAAATCACTAGTTAGCACATTTTTTGTGGCAAAAATAACTCACTGGCTTGGTTGTTGAGCAGCTTCATTAAGAAAATAGAACATTGACACATCTTTAATGAGAAAAACAAATAGCTCGCACTGTTGTTAGGCACTTTTGTTTAGAAAAAAGCTTGTTGGCACACCTTCGGTGAGAAAATAGTCAGTTGGCGCGCCTTTGATGGGCAAAACAATTGATTGCCACTATTGATGGGAACTTTCTCTAGAAAAATTACCCATTAGAACAACCGCTAGGGACCTAGTTTAAGAAAATAGCCCATTAGCACACCTTCGATGGGCAAAACAACACGTTGGCATGGTCACTAGGCACTTTTGGTGATAAAATAGCTCTTTGACACACCGTCGGTGGGAAAATTAGCCTTTTACCATAGTCAGTAGTCACATTTATTAAGAGAAAAACCAGTTGGCACACCTTCGATAGGAAAACGAGACAATGGCATGGTCGTTGTGCACTTACATTGAGAAAAACTGCTCATTAGCACGACCACTAGACTTTTTAGATGGGAAAAACAACACATTGGCACACTTTTGGTGGGAAATATAACCCGTGGGCACGGTTGTTAGGTACTTTTATTGGCACACCTTCGGTAGAAAAAATATTTCGTTTGCATGTTTGATGGGCACTTTCATTGAGAAAATAGCCTATTGACTCATCTTCGATTGGTAAAACATTATGTTGGCACAGTGGTTGGGTACTTTTTGTAGGAAAAAATAGCCCGTTGGCACAGTCACTAGACACCTTATTGATAAAACAGACTGTTGGCACACCTCTAGCGGATAAAACAATCTATTGGGATGCTCATTAGGCTCTTTTAGTTATTAAACAACCCATTGGCACATCGCCTTTGTGAAGAATAGCCTATTGGCATGGTTAGTGGGCACTTTGAGTGAGAAAACAATCTGTTGGGGCACATTCAGTAGGAAAAACAATCCATTTGTAGTGTTGCAAGGCACATACGTTAAGAAAAGAACCAGTTAGCACTATTGTTAGGCATTTACATTGAGAAAACGGTCAGTCAGCACACCTTTAATGGGAGAAATATCCTATTAGAATAACTTTGGTAGACAAAACAACTGCTTTGAAGATCACTAAAGGCCTTCAGTGAGAAAACAACCTTTGGCACAACTTTTGTGTCAAAAGCAACTTGTTGGCTAGGACTCTATGCACTTTATGTAAGAAAACAACCTGTTGGTGCAACATCGATATACAAAAATAGCCCCTCGACACAATTGCTGGGAACTTACATTGAGAAAACAACATGTTGGTGTACCTTTGGTAGGAAAACAACTCGTTATCATGGTTACATTGTCAGTGGGAGAAACAACCCATTAACATAGTCACTTGACACTTTCACTAACAGAACAATCTATTGCTAGACCACTTTGGTAGGAAAACAAATTATTTACACTGTCACTGGGTAGTTTCATTAAGAAAACAACACGTTTCCACAACATCTATTGGTAAAAAAGCCCGTTAGAATGGTGGCTTGGCACTTTAAGTGGGAAAAATAGCTTGTTAGCTTGATCGCTAGGCACTTTCGGTGAGAAAATAGTCCCGTTGGCATATCTTTGGTGAAAAAGCAGCTTGTTGACACAGCTTAGGTGGGAAAAACAACTCGTTGGCAAGATTCTAGGCATTTTCAATGGGCTATCCATTATCACACTTTTGTTTGACAAAGTAGCTGATTGGCACGGTCGCTGGGCACTTTTAGTGAGAAAAACAACCTATTGGTATAGCTTAGATATGCAAAACAACCAAATGGTATGATCGCTGCATTCTTTTGGTGATAAAATAGCCAAGTGGCATACCTTCGGTAAGAGAAACAGACTGCCTGCAAGATTGTGGGGCACTTTCTATAAGAAAACTGCTTGTTGGCAAACCTTTTATAGACGAATTAGCTTATTGGCACAATTGTTATGCACTTTTCATGGGAAAAATAACCTATTGGCACAGTCATTAGGCACTTTTGCTAAGAAAACATCATATTGGTGCACCTTCAATGGGAAAAATAGCACGTTGGGATGGTTGTTGGGCACTTTCGTTTAGAAAACAACCTGTTGGCAAACCTTTGCTAGGAAAAAAGTCTGTTGGCATGGTCGTTGGACTCCTTTGGTGATAAAACAGCCTATTGGCACACCTTTGATGGGAAAAACAGTTCGTTGGAACACATTAGTGAACAAAACAATCATTTTGCATAGTCACTAACTACCTTTAGTGGGAACACATTGGCACACCTTCGGTGAGAAAATAGGTCATTGGCATGGTCCCTGGGCAGTTTCACTGACAAAACAACCTATTAACAAACCTTCAGTAGGAAAACAACTTGTTTACACATTCGCTAGACAATTTTGTTAAGAAATAAACTCATTGGCATGCCTTCGGTGGGTTAAACAATTTGTTGGCACAGTCGCTAGACACTTTTGATGGGAAAATAACCTGTTGGCACAGTTATTGGGCACCTTTGTTAATAAAACAGATCGTTGGCACACCTTTGGTGGGCAAAACAACTAATTGGCATGGTCACTAGGTACTTTGGTTATAAAATAGCCCATTCGTACACCGTCGGTTGGAAAAATAGGCTCTTGGCATGGTCAGTGGGAACTTTGAGTGAGAAAACGGCCTGCTAGCACTCATTTAGTAAGAAAAAAGCCTATTTACAGTGTCGCTAGGCATATTGTTGAGAAAACAACTAATTAGCACACCTTTGATCAGAAAAACAACCTATTGGCACCATTGTTGGGCATTTACATTGAGAAAATATTTTGTTGGCACAACTTCAATGGAAAAAACAACTTATTGGCATACATTTGGTGGACAAAATAATCACTTTGAAAGGTTGTCGGGCAGCTTCGGTGAGAAAACAACCTTTTTATAATTTTCATGTGAAAATAACTCATTAGCTAGGACTCTAGGCACTTTAGTTTAGAAAACAAACCATTAGCATAATTTCTGAGCACTTACACTAAGAAAACACACATCTTGGCTCACCTTTGGTGCAAAAAATCACTCGTTACCACAGTCATTGAGCACTTTTAGTGGGAAAAAAGCCTGTCAACACAGTCGCTGAGTACTTTTGCTGCTAAAACAAGCTATTGTCATACCTTCGATGGGAAAAAAAGCCCATTGGCATGATCACTGAACACTTTTTTCGAGAGAACAATCGGTTACCACACCTTTATTTGGTAAAAGAACTTGTTGGCATGATCATTGGGAAATTTAGGTTGGAAAAAAAATTATTTGCCACCTTCATTGGGAAAAACAACCAGTTGGCACAGTCACTGGGAACTTTTTGTGAGAAAACAACCCTTTTACACTCATTTGGTGGTAAAAACAACTTCTTTGCACAATCACTAGATACTTTTGGTGAGAAACAACCCTTGACACATATTTAGTGGGAAAAACAGTCCATTTGCACTGTATTTGGGAACATACGTTGAGAAAACAACAAGTTGACACACCTTTGATAGGAAATATATCCCATTGGCATGATTGAGAGGCACTTGTATTGAGAAAATAGTCTATTGGTGCACCTTCGATCGAAAAAAATAGCTTGTTGGCACACATTGGTAAAAACAGCCTGTTGACAAACTTTGGTGGACAAAACAGGCCCTTTGTACAGTCGCTGGGCATCTTTGGTGAGAAAACAACCTATGGTATTATTTCTATGGGAAAAACAACTCATTGATTAGGACTCTAGGAACTTTCTTTGAGAAAACAATCTGTTGGCACACCTTTGGTATGAAAAAATAGCCTCTTGGCACAAGTGCTAGGCACTTATGTTGAGAAGAAAACAGGTTCTCACAACTTCAGTGGGAAAAACAACTCATTGGCATAGTCGTTAGGTACTTTTAGTAGGAAAAGCTCTTCATCACAGTTGCTAGGAACTTTTATTGAGAAAAGAACATGTTGGCATACCTTCAATGGTAAAAACAACTCAATGGCACGATCGTTGGGCACTTTTGATTAGATAACAACTTGTTGCGACACCTTTGGTTGGTAAAACAACCTGTTGGAATGATCATTATGCACTTTAGGTAGGAAAAACATACTATTTATGCTCCTTCATTGGGTAAAACAACCAGTTGACAAATTTACTAAGCACTTTTTATAAGAAAACAGCCCGTTTGCACTTATTCGGTAAGAAAAATAATCTGTTTGCACAATCACTAGGTACTTTCAGAGAGCAAATAAACTGTTGGCACACATTAGGTGGGAAAAATAGTCCAATTGGATAGTCGCTGGGCACATACTTTGAGAGAACAACCAATTGGCATACCTTAGATGGGATAAAAGCTTGTTGACAAAGTCGATAGGCACTTACATTGAGAAAACAGTTTGTTAGCACACCTTTGATGAAAAAACAACCTGTTGGCATACCTTTGGTAGACAAAATAGTACTTTTCCATAATCGCTAGGCACCTTCAGTGAGAAAACAACCTTTGGAACAACTTTTGTCAGAAAAACAACTCATTGGCTAGGACTCGAGGCATTTTCATTAAGAAAACAATTCATTGGCACACCTTTGGTTTGCAAAAGTAGCCCCTTAGCACGATTGCTAGGCACTTACGTTGAGAAAACAACATGTTATCACACCTTTGGGGGAAAAATAGACTGTTGGCTCAATTATGGAGCACTTTTGATGGGAAAAATAACCAGTCAACATGATCGTTTGGCACTTTTTCTTACTAAACAACTTGCTAACACACCTTGGGTGTGAAAAATAGCCCGTTCACATAGTCGTTAGGCAATTTCATTGAGGAAACATCATGTTGTCAAACATTCTGTGGGCAAAACGGAGTGTTGGCTTGGTCGATGGACATTTTAGGTGGGAAAAACAACCCATTGCAACACCTTTGGTGTGAAAAATAACTGATTGACATGGTCGGTAGGCACTTTCGATGGGAAAATAGTCGATTAGTGCACCTTGGTTTGACAAAGTAGCCGCTTGGCACGATCACTAAGCACTTTTATTTAGAAAACAACTAGTTGGCACAGTTGCTGGGCACTTTTAGAGAGAAAAACAACCGATCAGCATAGCTTTGATAGGCGGAACAGCTAGTTGGCACGATCGTTGGGCATTTTAGGTGAGAAAAAAACTAGTTTGCATATCTTCGATGGGAAAAATAGACATTTTGCACTATCACTGGGTATTTTCAATGAAAAAATAGCTTGTTGGCAAGCCTTCTAGGTGCAAATTAGCCCATTGGCAAGCTCGCTATATACTTTTAGTCAGAAAATGGACCATTTGCACAGTCGCTCAATACTTTTGCTAAGACAACATCATATTGGCATATCTTCAATAGGAAAAAAAACAGCATGTTGACATGATCGTTAGACACTTTCTTTGAGAAAAATAGCCCGTTGGCAAACCTTTGTTTGCCAAAACAGCCCGTTGGCATGATCACTGGACTATTTTATGATAAAACAGCCTATTAGCACACCTTTGATGGGAAAAATAGAGCCTCAGAACACATTTGGTGCACAAAGCAATTGTTTTGCATAGTCGTTGGGTACCTTTTGTAGGAAAAACAACACATTGGCACCCCTTCGGTGTGAAAACAATCCATTGGCATTGTGACTAGGAACTTTTGTTGAGAAAATAGTCTGTTGTTGCACGTTCAATGGGTAAAACATTATGTTGATAGGGTCAATGGGAACTTTTGGTGGGAAAATAGCCTATTAGAGTAGTCAATAGGCATCTTTGTTGATAAAACAAACCATTGGCACACCTTTTCTTGGCAAAATTACTCATTGGGTCAGTTGCTAGGCACTTTTGGTAATAAAACAACTCGAAACACCGTCAGTGAGAAAAATAGCTTGTTGGCATGGTCAGTGGACAATTTCAGTAAGAAAATAGCTCGTCAACACACGTTCGGTGGGAAAAACAACCTATTGGCATTTGCAAATGACTCACTTGTACGTGTTGAAGTAAGAGTTGTTTCTCCCTCCTCGTTCAAATTGTGCCCCTATGTAATTCGCTTGCTCCTAATTATCTTCCCTCATCAAGTAGCAGTCCACAATATCAGGTTCTATCTGACCACATAGCTTACACTTCAATTGTACAGCCTTTACCTAAGCTAAGGATGATGCCTTCATGTTGTTAAGTTGTAGTGTCAAATTATTGATCTTTGCTTTCATCTATATCATCTGATTGACCGTGACAATTCCCTTATGCTCTCTAAAAATAGTAGGCTGCCTACCTCGCTCATTCGTCCATAAGCAGTTGTTGCTTGCCATCTCCTCAATCAACTCTCTGCTTTATCAACAGTCTTGTGCATCAAGGATCCTTCATACGCTGCGTCTACGGTGGCTCTAGTCAGTGGGTTATTGTAAAAAGTCTACGAAAGGAACTCCTTTGGTAGATTGTGGTATGGGCACTTCCTTTGCAAGTCCTTATATCTTTCCCACGAAGGTATATTGATTCCCTGTCACCTTGTTGGAAGTTAGGGTTTTCCTTTATAATCTTCGTTGTCTAGGTAGTGATTTCCTTTATAATCTTCATTATCTAGGTTAACGGGAAGTACTTATCTAGAAAGGCACGAACCAGCTGATCCCATATTGTGAAGTTAGTTGGGCTCAGTGAATGGTACCAAGCCTTTGCTCTATCTCTTAGTGTAAAAGGGAACAACCTAATTCTAACCGCATCCTCCGACATTTGATGATATCTAAAAGTGTCACAGATAGTGAGGATGTCAACGATATGCACATTCGGATCCTCATTCGCCAATCTGTAAAATTGTATATTCTACTGAAGCATGTTAAGGACGGTTGGCTTAATTTTGAACAAGGACACTTAAACTGGCAGCCTAGCCACTGCTTGGTTCATAGCATTGAACCCCGACCTTATGAATTCCATTAAGGTCCTCTATTGTCATCCTTAGTTCGCTTTCTAATCAATGTTCGTCTAAAATTCCTTAGCCATTGTTGATTTTCCTATCTCTTCTTCTTCCTCTCACCAAGCTTTCCTAAATGTTCATTTTAATCATGTGATATCAAAATCTAACGTCTCCATTGCATGACTCGAACCTCTCATGACTCATATGTTCATACAAGGGAATGATTCTAAAATAAAATGAAAGAAATGAAAACAAAAATTAAAACTAATCTACCGCCTTAAGCTTTAGAACTAAACTATTGTCTCCTTGACAATGGCACCAAAAACTTGATCATAAGGTTACATATGCTAAGTTTTAGAATTTAGTAACCTTGGTAATTTTGCAAGCGCATGGGTTGTTCATTTAGTACCTAAGGTATCAATCCCATGAGGATGGCTAATCTAGTCCTCGAATCTAAGGTCATGCTAAATCGTAATAATGCAAAATAAATAACTAAGGCAAAAATAAATTAATCAAGCAATCAATTACAAGAATTGAATTTCAGATATATAAACAAATGGCAAATCACATAACCCAATCCAAAATCAACCTAGAAACTACCAATTGAGAGAAAGGGGGTTTTAATCTGAAACTAATGAAAATCTAATCAATTATACAATTATCAAATTACTGGGTTTAGACACTCCTAGGGTGGATTACTCTCTCTCGAGTTATAATCCTTAACCCTAAATTATAGTACCTAATTTAAATTATGGAATTGTGATCTCTCGATTCATAATTGACCTAAAACCTAAATTAGTTTTAAAATTGTCTGATAACCTACTAGAAACCTATGGTCGATCTCTCGTTACACAATTTTACTAGTTCGACTCAATTCTTCATCTATCAAATTACCTAACTCTAGTTAGCCTAATTTGATTATTTTCACTCAACTCACCCTCTCAGTTTATTATCAAATTATTAAGAACAAATAGTCAATCACAAATAAATCAATAAACACTCAATCAATCAAACCTTTTTAATCTCAAGAATCAAAATCTCAAAGATGAATTTAGACATAAATCAATCCCAATTTTATACATCAATAAAATTGAAATAAAAATAGAAAATACTGTTAGAACGGACTCGTAGAGGAAGCAACAACGGGAAACCACCTATTCTAAGAAGTACGTCACGTCAAGCTTCATCTCCTTGTCTCTCTTCCTTCGTCTCCTTCCTCAATCTCTCGATAAAACTCTCTAGGTTTTAGAATGTGGCTAACGTTAAAGGCTCTACAAAAAGCTCCTTCTTCTGTCTTGAAATGTTCCATTTATAAGTTGGAAGCTCAAAGGTTGAGTCGGGGTCGAAACGGTCTAAGAAAATCTTGTATCAGCCCGAAGCAGGCCATGATTGTAGCCCTGCCTACCACGATCGTGGCCAATGCTTAACCCTTTCTACCACGATCGTGGTTCAAAGTGCACGATTGTGACCTAGATCAAAGCTCGCTATCATGATCGTGCCCAAAGTGCTCAATCGCGGCCTAGTTGTTGCTAGCTCATCCCTTTCTGTCATGATCGTGGCCTGTTGTGCTATGATCATAGGCCATAGTTTTAGCCCAAAACTCCTCAAAAGCTCTCCACTCTTCAACTTTTACCCTAAAAAACTAATAAACACATCAAGGTACCTCAAAAATATAACATTCAAGCTCAAAGACTCATACTAACCCGTAAAAACACTTAACCACATAAATTAACATAATTAACACATAAATAGACACTAAACACTTAAATTAACACTAAGTACCTAACAAATTAATCCCTAAAACATAAAGCAAATCACAACTATCAAACATCCCCACACTTAAATGTTTGCTTGTCCTCAAGCAAACAAAACAACAAATACACAAAAAAAAATTTCACAGAGCACTATGCAGTAATAAGACAATGGCTTTAACTTTATGAAATAAACTTAATTTTAAACACAATCATTTGAGTCATTTCAAATCATTAACATGCAAAATCCTTATCTTAGGGATTTGAACTACATACATATACTAATCCAGACTCAAGTGTTAAATTGTTTAACCTTTTCAATTGCACACTTAAATTAATAGTTCTTTGGTCATTCAGACTCTGTAACTACTCCTAAGTATCTTTTCATGAAAAGTCAAACTATTACAAATTCGGAAGGTTTTTATTTGAAAACACTCAGTTTTTTAATTTACTTTTTGTGAACATGGACTTATTCTTTTTACACAAAGGCAAACATTGCTAATGAATGTGGATTCAGTTATTTAAATAAGTCATGTTTTTTTATTAAGCTGCTTAGTTGGAACATTATTATAGTCTTTTTACTTGAAGGCACACATTTGTGATATGTTTCAATTCAGTTACTCAGCTATATCATGTTCTTAAATGGCGAGTAGCTACATTCATAACCCGAAGGCTAGCAAAATAGTTATTTATTTTAAAATTAACAAACATGATTTTTTTATTGCCTACCTTGTTGCTTTAGCTACTTGTTTCCATAAAAAATACTAGCAAAGCTACCTAAGTCAAAAGGCCTTAAATTATGAATGAATGTGACAATATAGAGCATGACAACTTAACACTAAATCCTAATTAAGCTGCATATTTAGCCAAAAACTCCAATTCACTAATTTTGCAAGTTAATGATTCTTCACAATCTAATAGGCTCGGTTAAAATTAGATCAATTCCAATCCATCTAATCCATTGACACATTCACACAATTCACAAAATGCAACCTGACAACTATCATACAATATGCAAAATCACATTCAAAGAAAAATGCATAACCATCTCCACACTTGAACAACACATTGTTCTCAATGTCACAAGGGGACAAACAAACACATAAGGAAAGAAGAATCATAGATTAAAGTAAAAAAAAATGAAAATGAAAACTAAATTTAAAAAGAAAGGGGGTTAGAACAAAGCCTTATGTTAATAGAGGCGGGGATGGATCCGCTGGATCCCAGCGATTGTTGTCTTATCTAGGAATTGTTTGAAAGAGTGAGGGGGGAATTAGTTATCCTAGATCAATACAAATTACTAAATTTTTATTGAAAGCTCAAAACAACTCTAATTAAACCTAACAATTTTAATCAAACTACTAAAAGTGCTCGTTTGTGGTCCTCAACTTGACCTTGCATCCATAGAGGCATCTTAATTCTTCAAAGAGAATGAAATCACTTCATTGTCTTTGGGAATTGCTCCTCTAAAATATAGCTTGTAACGATGCCCGTTGATCTTAAAAATCTCTTAAAGCATTTTCTAGTTGCAAAAGTCTCTTTTCACCTGCTTATTTCTAATCAAAATTTAATGCTTTATTCTCCCAGTATGCTTGATGTTCTAATTCAATCGATCAATAACAAGCTTGCCCATACATGAGCATATAAAGAGTTGTTCTGATAGTTGTTTTGAAAGCTATCCTTTAGGCCTATAAGGCATCGTCTAGCTTTATTGCCTAATCTTTCATGGAGTTGTTCACCGTAATTTCCAAAATTCATTTCAGCTCTCGGTTGTCAATTTCCATTTTGCCACTAATCTGCAAATGGTAGGGTGTAGAAACTTGGTGGTGCACTCTATATCTTTTCAAGAGGGCAACAAAAGATCTGTTGCAAAAATGTGTGTCTCTATCACTTATTATAGTATGTGGCACTCCAAACTGGTTAAATAACCGTTTAATGAACTTTTGCACTACCTTCTCATCATTGGTTAGAGATGTTACTGCTTCAGCCCTATGCAAAACATAATCCACTCCCACTAGAACGTACATATTTCCCATTGAAGATGGGGAAGGACCCATAAAATCGATCAAAGACTTCTACTTTTAAAATGTTGGATAAGGCACCTCATCTCTTTTAGGGATGTTACCTATTCTCTGGCATCGATCACATTATGATACGAAGGTCTGAACATCCTTAAACAACTGTGGCTAATAAAATCCACTCTCAGGTATCCGAGCTGCCATTTTTTGGCTCCAGAATGCTCAGCATACTGACCTTCATGATATTGCTTTAAGATGTCTAACATTTCTTCCTCTAGAACACATCGTTACATTAATCCATCAGAGCATGCTCTATATAAAATTGGCTCATCTCATTTGTACCAGTTACAATCATGCAAGAATTTCTTCCTTTGTTGGTAAGATAGATTTGATGAAAGTTTACCACTGGCAACATAATTTCCGATACTGGTAAACCATGGCGTAGTCAAACTCTCAAGTAGCATTAGGGTTTCATTAGGGAAATTTTCATTAATATCATCACTTAGCTTGCATTCCCTCCTTCCGATCTAGATCAGTGGCCTGTAACGATATTTTCTACTCCCTTTTTATCTCTCACCTCTATATCAAATTCTTGTAAAAGTAACACCCATCGAATGAGCTTTGCTTTTGCATTATTTTTGTTGAAAAGGTATTTTAATATTGCATGATCAGTGAATACATTACCTTTAAACCCAAAAGGTATTGTTGAAACTTATCATATGCGTACACTACTGCGAGTAGTTCCTTTTCTGTAATGGTGTAATTCAACTGAGGTCCTATAACGGCCTTACTGGCATAGTAAATCGTATGCAACCTCTTATCTTTCTTTTGGCCCAGTACATAACCTATGGCTTAGTTGCTTACATCATATATAACTTCGAATGAAAGTGTCCAGCTTGATGGTGATAGAATTGGTGTTGATATTAATGCCTCCTTTAGTTTGTTAAATACAAACATACACTTGTCATCAAACAAGAACGACACATGCTGTAGGATCTGGAAAAGAAAGCATGCCATATTTGGAGAACCGGCAGATTTCAAAAACTTTGTAGAAATCTTATTTGCAGAAGAAGCAATACATCTAAATCATCATGCCAATCTATACATGATATGGTATAAGGATAATAATAAACACAAATAAGATAGTGATATTACCGACTCCTTCGCTACAGCTTTAATTTCTCATTGCGCTATCCTCTCCTTCTTCTTGTATCCAAAGCCTTTGCTTTTGAATCCTTTTCTTTGTCAATCTATCCTCTCTTTATTGTTGTATCCTCAACCAATTTGACTTACCTCATATCCTTCTAGGACAACTTAGTTAACAAAATCCATTGGTAGGAAAGAAGAAGAAATGTTTGGAGGAGATTTTTTTTAGAAGAAAATGAACTAAAAATGAGACCCTTCTTATGCAAATTTCGGCTCACTCATGCACGAAAGGAGAGAAAGAGTCATTCAAGAACACCTTCTTACACCCTCAATTTCGGTTATGCATGGAATGGAAGAAGAGAATAGCACCCAATGCATCACTTCTTACTTTAATCAATCATAAAGTAGTCAATAAATGAGACTCTTCTCATTTATCTTTAAGATGGCTATATGAAAAGACTATTAACCTAAATATGACCTACCAATTTTGTTTTTGGAAGATGGAAGAAGGAAGATGGTCCATCCAATGCACTTCTTTCTTCTTTAATCCAATGAATGCTAGTAGGTTATATGCTAACATTAAAAGATAACCATTAAACCATTTAATAGTAAGTTCATAACTCCATTTAATGATGATAAACCATAATAAAGACCATCTTTATTTAGCAATTTAATGTCAAATGTGCAGCTGCACAATCAGTCCATTAAAACCAAAATTGCTACTCCTTTCTTTAAAAAATTTGTTTTAATATAATTAATCTAATCAATTACATTAAACCAAAGTCTAACCCATTTCTAAATGAACATTTGGGCTTCTAATTAACCATTAATTAGTGCAAGCCCAACATTCAATTATGGACTTCTAAAACCTCCATTTATATTTCTTACTTAGCTTGATAACCTACCTTGCAGTCAAGTAGGAAATCTTATTAGACTTTGATAATCCAAGCTCCAATAAGCCTAGAATTAATTTAATCTCATTATAATTAATTCTAGCTTATTAACTAAATATCATTCCACTAAAGAAAATTAGTTGAACTCTTGAACTATTAAATATTATGATAACACATATTTTATTTCCAATTGCAAACCCTATTTAGAACCTTATTATAGCCATCAGCACAACAAAGGGAAAAATTACCGTTTTGCTCTTATGTTGGTTTTTCATTCTAGAACTCCCGTTTTACTTTATATGGTGATTAACACATAAGTTCTAATCTTGGTATTAGGACTTGATGGGTAGTTAGTCCATCAAACTACTAGTGCCAGTTTAATCAGCAAATCTCCTTAAACCATCTAGAAGTGATGATATCACGATAAACTCTTTATTTGAGTGAATGTTCCCTGATACATGTTTCAATTAATGATTCCAACATGCAGATACTGGATTAATACTCTGTAAAAATTGATTCCGATTATAAATTATAGTTAAACACATACGATTTCACCACTCATCAAGATTATGGTTCATAATAAGTGAATGCTTAAGTTGTATGTTTTAAGATTAAAGTAACGATCCACTTCATCGATATTCAACTACTATCATGATATGAAACTCATCATTCCCTTGAAGTAAACTCCTTTACTTACACGGAGATAAATTGCATCTCTACAACCTAAACCATAATCAAGCAATTAACTTGATTATTCAACTATGAATCAATTAATTTAGATTCTAATAATATACATGTTTTCCATACATCTCTATGTATATGTATATTACTTACAAAAGAATCTTGGTACCTTATGACTAGATATATAATGCTAATTAAAACCAAACTCTTTTATTTTATTAATAATAAATATTTCCATTACAAAACTGTAACTGAAGAAGATTAAGGTACATGTAAATACACTTGCTTTCCAAGGCACTATATTTACATAACTCCAACAATCTCTCACTTGCCCTAAAGCAAGTTTGACATATCCCTCATTCCCATCCTGCTAGGTGACCCTCAAAACTCTTTTGAGACAATGTCTTCGTAAACAGATTAGCAAAGTTTTGCTCCACGAGAATCTTTACCACATCCACCTCTCCACGTTGTATTACCTCCCTTATAAAATGATACTTTCGCTCAATATGTTTGGCAACTTTGTGATTATGAGGTTCATTAGAATTAGCCACTGCCCCACTATTATCCCAATAAAGTGTAATGACTTTTTCTGCCTCTGGTACTACCTTTAAATCATTTAGGAACTTCCGAAACCAAACTGCTTCCTTTGTTGCTTCATAAGCAGAAACATACTCATCCTTCATAGTTAAATCAACAATACAAGATTGCTTGACACTCCTCCAGACTATGGCTCCACCTTTTAAAGTAAATATAGAACTAGAAGTTGATTTCCTTGAATCAACTTCTAATTGGAAATCATAATCTGTATATCCTGTCGTAATAAGATTACTTCTAGAGTAAACAAGCATTAAGTTCTTCGTCCTATGAAGATATTTAAGTGTAAACTTAATCGCAGTCTAATGTTCAATTCTTGGATTGGACTGAAATCTGCTTACTAGTCCCACTGCATAACAGATATCCGATCTAGTGCAAAGCATTGCATACATCAAACTTCCAATTGCCAAAGCATATGGAATGTTACGCATGCGTTTAACCTCCTCTTGGTATTTGGGTGTTTGTTCTTTTGAAAGTTTGATTCCAAGTCTAGTAGGTGTGAAACCCCTCTTGGAATCTTGCATCGCGAACTTATTGAGCATATTCTCAATCTAGGCTAATTAAGACAAGGCTATCTATTTGTTCTTACTATCTTTTATAACTTTGCTCCCTAGAATATAGTTAGCCTCTCCCAAATCCTTCATTGAAAACTGTTCATTCAGCCATCCTTTAACTGTAGATAACGTTCCCATATCATTCCCAATGAGCAGAATGTCATCAATATACAGGACTAAGAAAGTAACCTTACCTTCTTGTATTCTTTTATAAACACAAGGCTTATCTAGGTTTTGTATGAACTTATAGGTTTTGATATACTTATCAAACCTAATGTTCCAAATCCTAGATGCTTGCTTAAGTCCATAAATGGACCTTTACAACTTGCATACCTTATGCTCAATTTTTGGCTCAATGAAACCTTCTGGATGGGTCATATATATGGTCTCCTTAAGATCCCCATTAAGAAATATGGTCTTCACATCCATTTTCTATATTTCATAATTGAAATAGGCTACTATGGCCAAAAGAATCCTGATGGACTTAAGCATGGCAACCGGAGAAAAATTCTCCTCATAGTCTATACCCTCTTTTTGAGTATAACCTTTAGTTACCAATCTAGCTTTAAAGGTCTTTACCTTTCCACGCGATGCTCTTTTCCTTTTGTAGATCCATTTACACCTTATGGCTTTTATACCTGGTGGTAGATCTAAAAGGACCCAGACTTCAATAGTGTACATGGAAACTATTTCTGATTCCATCACTTTGAGCCATTTTAATGCATCAACTTCATTAATAGCCTAATTATATGTAATGGGATCCATTTCTTCTCAGTATGACATGGCAATTAAGCCTTCTCTTAGACCTAGATACCTATTTGGCTATCTCACAACCCTCCCACTATGCTTAGGCACAACTTGATGTTCAGGTTGCACTTCTGATTCAACTCTTGAATCCATTTCGACATCTTGTTCTGTTACATCCATATCAACTCTTGGTTTAGATGAAATAGCTAACTCCTTTAGTACTACTTCACTTCTTCCTTTGTGATTTCTCACAAACTCTTCCTCTAAGAAGGTCCAATTTGTCAACACAAATACCTTCTTATCCTGAGGATTGTAAAAATAGTACCCTCAAGTTCCCGTAGGATATCCTACAAACAAGCATACTTCTGACCTTGGTTACTTCTTTTTGGATTCAGAATTTAGAATATGGGCTAGGCAGCCCCATGTCCTTAAGTGCCTCAATGAAGGTACTCAGCCAGTCCACAACTCCCTAGCTGTTTTAGGCACTGATTTAGATGGAACAAGTTAAGAAGATATGTTACCATTTGTATGGCATATCCCTATTCTAGAAGGCTAGTGTAGGACATCATTGATCATACCATTTCCAATAGAGTCCTATCTTTCCTCTCAGCTACACCATTCTGTTGAGGTGTTCAAGGAGTTGAAAAATTGGAAACAATTCCATTGTCAATTAAATATTGCTAGAACTCTCCAGATAAGTACTCACCACCTCGATCCAATCGAAGTTGTTTTAATGACTTGCCTAGTTGCTTCTCAGCTTTAACTTTAAATTCTTTGAACTTTTCAAAGGATTTACTCTTTTTATGCATCAGATACAAATAGCCATGTCTTGCATAATCATCTATAAAAGTTATGAAATATTCATAACCTCCTCTAGCTTGTACGCTTATGGGCCCACATACATCAGTATGTACCAGGTCCAACGTGGATTCAGATCTGTTTCCTTTAAAAGGAAATGAGGCTTTGGTCATTTTTCCTTCAATACAAGATTCACAGGTGGGTAATAGATCACTATCCAAGCCCATAAAGATCCCATCCTTTACTAACCTATCAAGTCTTTTCTAATTAATATGACTCATCCTTAACTGCCACAGATATTTTGAATTAATGCTAGAGTCAATGGATTGTCTTGATTTTATCAATTCTGTCATGTTTAGTAAGCTTAGCATAGGTTCTATAAAGAACAATCCCTGTTTAATTATCGCATCATAAATAAAATCCTTATTCTCATATATTGAAACAACTTTTCAAAAGTATCAGGAATAACCATATTTTATTAGACAAAAAATAGAAATCATGTTCCTTACAATCATTGTCATGTGATAAACATCCTCTAAATATAACCTATAACCACTAGGAAGGTCCAAGATAACTACTCCCACTGATTCTGTTGAAACATAGGAACCATCTACTATCTTGACTTGAAAATGGCCTTTAGATAGTCTTCTCCTTTACTGGAACCCCCTACAATGAATTGCAAACATGGTTAGTGGCTCCTGAATCTAATATCCAAGAAACAGATAAATCTACCACATTTCTAATTCTTAACAAACTTAGGAAACCCATACCTTGTTTGATTTTGAGGGACTCAAAGTAGATTGGACAGTTTCTTTTCCAGTGGCCCATCTCATCATAGTGGAAACACTTCCCTTTGATGTTCTCTTTGGCCTACTTTTTCATGGGTTTAGCCTTAACCCCTGTTTGGGCCTTTTTTTCATTGGACCCTTCTTCTTCTGCTTACCCTTACCCTTGGGCTTTAAAGAAGATGCTACATTAGCTTCGGGCGCATGAGCCTTGATATTCAATATCTCCTCTATGCTCTTGAGGGTATTCATCAACTCACTCAAGGTGTAATCCTTACTGTGAGCTCATAGTCTAACTTAAACTACTGAAAAGAAGAGTTTAAGCCATTGATGATCATAATTATCTGTGTGTCCACATCCATATCCGCCCCAAGCATCTCAGCCTCAGTGACCATAAAGATTACCTTCATCATGTAATCCTGCACCAGTTCACCAGGTTTCTGTCTGAGATTATGAAAGGTTTGGATAGCTTTCACTCTTGTAGACCTAGTCCTCATACCAAACATCTGATGTAGGTGATGGACCGTTGCACTAGCAGTTTTCATACAAGCAATTTGTTTTTGCAACATGCCGCTGACAGAAGCTAGAATATAACACTTAGTAGTCTTGCCAGCATTCTTCCAAAGCTCATGTTGTTGGACTATCTCTGGAGTTTAATCTCCACCCAGAAGTGTAGGCTCATTTTCAGTTAACACCTATAAAATATGTTCATATTGAAGAACAATGTCAAGTTTATGTCTCCATTCATTAAAATTGTTTCCATTTTCCAATTTGTTATTTGTCAAGAGTAGGGTGAGTGGATTCATTTTGTGGTTAATAATGTCTGAAAATATAAATTATTAAAACATGAGCATACTAGTCAACAATATTGGAACTTTGTATAAAATCATGATGCATGTATGCTTGATGATAGTTTTAACAAAACTTAAAAAATTAAAACATTATACAATGTTTATTTTTCTTATCTATAACAAACTAGGTGATGGTGGGCCATCTTATCCATTGAAAGAAAAAATTGGGACCCTCCCACTCAATAAACTACCAAGCATCTCATGCCTAACTTTTTAAGAAGCGATATAATTTGGTCCATACTTTTACCAACAGAGCTACGGTGGGCAGTTTGTTAATAAAAAAATGTTGAGTGTTTAACCATTTGATTCGTTCACTAAAGATACTTGCAAACCAGGCCTCGATGGGAGGTCACATTTGCTACCGATAAGTGGACTTATCGTTAAGGAGACCTAAAACATGCAAGATCTAGGATTCATGCCCTCCGATGGGGAGTAACACTTCACCACATGCAAATGGGCCATCATGTGGAGACCGTGGACTCTCACATGAGCATCCTTTCCCACTCAATCTTTTTGGGCTTTAAGTTTTAAATACCATCTTATCTAGATGCAATTTATTATCCATCCTATATTGTTTCATTATATATCTCATACATAATGAATACATGGCAAGGCCTAGGGTTGGCAATTTTCTAATTGACATGCAATCATATAATATCATATATTATTTGCATTCATTTCTCCATTCATCACATGAACTAATTAAGCCACTTTTGATTGTCCATCCTAGAAACATAAAAATAATTACAAACCGTTTAGGCCTAAAAAATTCTTTTTGAACTTGGATCTTTTCCTTCAGACTCTTCGCTCACATGATCTAGCCCATTCGGTAAATAAAATGTAATCACATTTATAAAAACCGAATTTTGTCACTTTGAAAATAAAAATTCCAGCACTAGATTTTCATAAAATCGAATCTTTGTAATGACAAAAATTCCAGCACTTGTTTTCATTAAAACTGAAACTCATTCCATTAAAAACAAAAAACCAGCACTTAGTATTTTATCAAAACCAAAACTTGATTCCTTGAAACAAAAATCCAACACTTGTTTTTACATTAAAAACCGAAACTAGATTCATTGAAACAAAATTCCAGCATCTTTGTTTTCACAAAACCGAAACTATGCCAATACATAAAAAGATACACCAAAACCTTTACCTCTTCATTTCTTCAATCCATGTCTGCTCCATCTTCATCATTACATCAATTTGTACATTACAAAATGAAAGAAAACAGAAAAATGAAGCCAAGGAAGAAACATGGTGATGATAGACCACCCTCCTTGTTACAACCAATTGAAGAAATTTTACATGGTAAATTTAACTTCTATGGGCAACAGAACGAGCAACACATACACCATATATATTTCTATCACATAAAAATATGCAGCATACAGAAAATGATTGCCAACCCATGCATCAACCATATCGCAACCAAAATCATGCATTAAAACCTTGCTCTGATACCAATTATTGGATCGGGAAAAGAAAGCATGCCATATTTGGAGAACCGGTTGATTTCAAAACTTTTTAGAAATATTATTTGTAGTGGAAGCAATATATCCAAATCACATGCCAATCTATACATGATAAGGTACAAGGATAATAATAAACATAAACAAGATAGTGATATTACCGACTCCTTCACTACAGCTTTAATTTCTCGTTGCACTATCCTCTCCTTCTTCTTGTATTCAAAGCTTTGCTTTTAAATCCTTTTCTTTTTCAATCTATCCTCTCCTTGTTGTTGTATCCTCAACCAATTTGATTTACCTCTTGTTCTTCCAAGACAACTTAGTTAACAAAATCCTTT
>JAOSBN010174287.1:0-20087 GCA_027563595.1 Erythroxylum suave | reverse complement strand
GGACTTCTCCATGATCATAGAAATGAATAGAAAAATGAAGAGAAAATTGGAATCCTTACCAACTTGATCTTGTTGCCTCCGGCAACAAACATGCATGAACCATTTCACGAAGTATATGTCTGGCTAGTCCAAAGTCTCGATAGTTAGCTCTCCATCTTCTAGTCGAAAAACAATGTCGAATGAAGATTGTCATGGATGATGGTTTATGTCCTATAGCCAATTGGTTGGTTGTAGTTTAGTGACAAAATAATTTAAAGACACTATTTAGATGTATATGATAAATTCCATATGATAATTATATATTACAAATAAAATTATGATGAGATTATAATTATGAAATTCATATTTCATTATGTATCACCTCTAAATTGTTCGTAGTTATTGTTTTATTAAAATCAAACATTATAGAATATAAAAAGAGAAGCACATGTTATGTTTTTAATTTGAATTATTTGTAATTCTAATTTAAGTTGAATTGAAATTAGAATTTAATTTTAATTAAATTACTAAAACTTCCAAAACTTATTATAAATAGGTTTAAGCTCTAACGGAGCTCTCCTCTCTTAACTCTTTCTGTAAGAGTTACAAAATTCTCTCCACATGTTTCATGAATATTGTTAGAAACTGAAGACTTGTGTGGCTATGTTGAATAAGATGGATTAATTTTAGAAACGGTCTGAGAGATACAACAAGAATCTAATCAATCTTTGTAATAAGGTACAAATTAATATTCATGTTTTATTGTGATTTAATTCTTAATTATTTTATTAAATTTTAGTGATCTTGACTTTTGAAAAAAGTACAAAAAAGATTCGTAGTTATTCTACCACACGACGGATCGAATCCTAACCTGATTTTGTAGCAGTAGTATTTATGTCATAATTTGATTAAAACTTTTGATTGTTATCGATATTAAATTTTGGAATTGAAAATTAAAAACTCTATAACCTAACATTGAATTAGATTCAAATTAGAACTGAAAAGGTTTCATAATAATGCCTTATACACCTTGGGAATTGAATTAGAAACAACAGGTTTGATTAATTTATCAAATCTGGAATATTATCTCCAAAGAATCCAAAGAAATTAAATCCGAAGCAAACCAAAAAAGATCCGAGACCCAAACATGGTACGTTGCCATTTGGTATACTTGCTCTGTGGTTTGTTTGACGTGGGTTTTCTTCACTGGTGATGATGGAGTGATGGTCGTCGGAATAAGATAACTCGCGTCGGAGACATCTCGATGTTGTGCTTTTCCTTAAAAGACGTGTTGTCGTCAGCGTCAAGCTGCAGCTGGATGGCAGCACAAACATGCCTTCATGGCGACGACGGCGAGTCATGGATTGGTTTTTCCTGGCCACGGCTTGCCGGCAAACGTAGCAGATGCTGAGGGTGTTTGGAAATAGGTTTAGGAAAGGGTGTGTTTGGACGTAGGGTTAGCTTGTTGCGGATTAGGAATAACGGATTCTTATTCAGGCAAGAGGATAGCTTATTTTAGTCCACGTAGGGTTAGCTTGTTGCGGATTAGGAATAACGGATTCTTATTCAGGCAAGAGGATAGCTTATTTTAGTCCTAAAATAAGGCTTGTTTGACAATATGGATAAAATTACTCTTAGTGGAATAAAATCTTCCAAGACTAATTTTTCAAATAAGATTTCACATTATTTTAAATTTTCAAATATTCAATGCTAAAATTAAATTAATATTTTCTTAATATAATAAAAATTATAATTATATTGATTCCTAATTAATTTTATAAATTTAGTTTTTAAAATTATAATTATTTATTTTCAACTAGACTAAAACTAATTAATTAGACTCCTTAAAATTAAGAAAAGTATTTTCTTAAATAATTATGAAAGGTGCTTCTTAATTATATTTATTTATTTCAATTTGATTGAAATAAATTGAATTTATGGCTTTATTTGTTTAGAGAATTATTATTCAATTTATTTAGAAATTTTTTATTTATTTATGAATAATAAGTTTCTTGATTTATTAGAAATTTTTAATTTTCTTGATTAAATTTTGAAAAATGTTTTCATTTATAATTAAGAAAATTGAGCTTTCTTAATATTTTTAAAATAGTTTTTAAACTTATTAAAAAAGTTTTCTAATTAACCAAATAATGTAAAGGAATTTCTTAATTAAATTTAAAAGTGTTTTATTTAATTTTTAAAGTAGTTCCTTTTCATATAGAAGACAATTTTCTAATTAAATCTATTTGGATTAGAATGTGTTACTTATACAATTTTAAAAAGTAGTTTTTTTCCAACTTATAATAAGTAAGAAGCATAATTGAATGAAAATTTTTTAATTAAATTTTGTTAAAGGAGTGAAGATAATTGGAAATAGTTTCCAATTGGATTTTAAATTGTTTTCAAATCAAAATAATTTGGAATCAAATTTTATTTTATTTCAGAATCATTGAATTTAATCTAATTTAATTTTTCTAAGGTGTTGGATATATCATTTTAGGTTATGAAGATCAATAACTATAGCCAAACGAGGCTTGATATTTTATGCATATAATTTGATTATCAGCGCCTAAGTTACATACTTTATTTATATGTTTGATATATATATATCGAATGCATATTAAGTTACATGTTTTGTGTATATGATATTATCACATGTAACTTTGTATTTGATGAGAGGAAAATTAAATCCCTCGTTAGAATATTAAGTATGCGTTGAAAACTTGATTGTTGTATTCCATTGTTATAATAAACTAGAGTTTTGTTTATTGTTAGACTTATTGAGCAAACTCAAGGCCACTTTATCCTAAATAGGTTTAGTATTGTAAGAGTAGGTCTAGGTCCTACTTAACTAAATTTATGTGATTTAGATGAACAAACTCATGATCATATGAATTTAGAGGTAAAGTTAGGATAACATATAAGATATGTTTTAGTAAGAATTGTTACCTAATGGATCTAGGGTCACATAAGATGTGATTAATGGAATTATTGTCTACCTAATTTAAATTAATTTGGCTTGTTGAGAAAACTCAAGATCAATTAAATTTAAATGAGATCCTAGCCTCCTAGAAAGATTAACTAAATAGTAGCGAGGGCTATTATTTTGAATAAAACAGTGGGAATAATCAAATTCATGATTAAAGTCCTAATCTAATTTGGTAGTCATAGCATATAATCAATCACATGCTTTTCTTACATTTATATTTTTGTTTTGAGTGGAATTTACTTTGTTTAGTATAGTTTATACTAAGTTAATGAACTAAATTTCTTGAACTTAGGATTATGTTTCATAAGCGTTCTCAAAGTTAGAAAAGAAAAATTTATGCACATTATGTAATTTTACTATAATTCTTATTGAGGATTTGGTGACAAAGTTTATTGCATGACCTTTCTTGCTTATACGTAATATGATAGAGATCATATGTATTTCTAATTCATGCTTTAGAATATTTAATACTAAATTCATATTCAACTTTACTACAATTCTCAAAGCATGATAAGAAATAAATTGTTGAGTAAAAGTCATTGATCCAATTTTATGTAAATAGTTTGTATATATTGGATCAAGGAGACTTATGCTTAAGATAAGTGACAAGAATACAAAGTTGGATAACCTAGAATATCATTTAATGTCGTATTGGTTAAATCAACATAATGAGAATCATAAAGTTACATGAAAGGATATTTGTATCCTTTTGATTATGAATCATATGAAACTTATTAAGTTGAAGAATCACCAAATCAACCTTTGGTGAAAGGATAATGATGGTATTAAATTGTTAAATTTATACATGTGATGTATTAGATAGAATAACAATTCATAAAAGGATGATACTTATATTGTATTAGATTAGTAATGAATTTATATGATATAATCATGTGTATTAAATGAAATAATGATTTAAAATTTTAAACAAAATGTTTAAATATAAGTAAAAATTAAGCATTAAGAATGCTGAAGTATTTCAATGAGAACAATTTGGTGAGTTTTAAATTTTCAATTATCTATTGAGAATGAGATTTTCCAGTGAATACCTTCATAAAAAAATTTATGAGAGTACGGTTTTATGTAAGGATGAATGTACAATTTGAGATATTCTATAATGCAATATTTATCTCTTCTATAGCAATGTCTAATTCAATGACTTACCTGCAATACTCCCGATCAAATTAATTAACAAGATTTTGTATTAGATATGAAATGATAAATCTTTAAAAGAGTCAAAATTAATGATTTAAAGATGTGATGCTTGATTGAAGCATAAATTATCCATTAAATTTAGAAATAAATTGGGTAATAAAAGGTTATGAGATATCCAAAAGGTTGGATATAATCGTACAAACGTATTGAATTAATTATTTATTTCAATGTATACTTATCGAAGAATGGTTCTGAAGATAAGTAGCGATAAGATGATATTTGAAAAGTTCAAATCTAATGACATTACTTCCAATTGGAATTAGTGCCTTTGATGATACATTTAATGTATACATGAAAGGATATAGGACATTGAAAATTTCACTTTCATGATGTAGACATGATGCATTGTGAAAATATCATGTCTACAACAAAGTAGGAGTATAGTTGTCCTCTTTAAAGGGAATATGTAAAGACATACTGCTCATAGAGAGAACAATAATTCAAAATTTCAATTGTTAAAAATACAAATGTCCAAGGAAAACTCTTGTTGGATATGAAAAGGTAATAGCTTAATTCTAGGGATTATATCGATAGAGATAGATTGGAAGTTATTTACATATTATAAGTCTAAGTAAATATATAACATACTAAAGAAGTTTATTATCTGAGATATTTAATAATTGTTAAGTATTAAAGATATCCATTATTCCATGCATGAGTTATATTTGAGTTCAAGATCATATGGATATTAACTTTAGAAGTAAATCCTAATTTAAGGTCTATTTTACTTAGAACAATATCATATTAAGATTGGGAAAGTTCCAATGTAGCAATGGTTACTAATTAAGCCATAATACATTTTTAATTTAGTGGAAATGATTACTTGGATCAATAAGTTCTTTAATAAACTTAGAATGGTTCCTTACATTGTTTAAGACAATAATGTACTCTAGAACATTAGAGTCATTGGGCATGTAAAAGGAGCTAAGATCTCATAAAATATCCAAGGATGTATTTAGGCAATTTTTCTTAATGAAGATGATAATTAAGATGAAAGTTGCAAGATTTAAGTAATGCTCTCACTGTAAAGAATCTTATAGAATTCTCTTATTAAGCCATTGTCCCAACAGTAGCAAGACTGTCAAATGGTGATATGGTCTATGATACTTAAATGATTGGCTTATTACAAGTAAGAATTGTTGGTTTATGCCCTACATCCAATCAATTGATTATAGTTTAGTGACAAATAATTTCAAGGCAATTTTATCTTATACATATTTAGATGTATATGATAAATTCTGTTAGATAATTATGCATTACAAATGGATGAATTACTCCAGGAATTTTTTTGAATGCTTTCAAGCATTGAATGATTGGAAGGATGAACAACAAATATTTTAGTATTATCCTCGAAATCGAGACAGATATAGACCTAAAGCCATTATATTCCCCAAGATGATACGCTCACCACTTACCTATTTTTTCTAAGTGGCTGAGTAGAATCCATTTATTTTACCAATCTAAATATCCTTTTTGAATTTTCAGCAGGATTCATCCTCTTAGTAAAAAACTACAAAGAACGCTTTGCAAAGGAAAGAGAAATTTTTATCAAACTATTTAGTGGTTAACCTATCTTCAAGAAAGCAAATAGTTTTAAGGATTCAGATATACAGCTATCTTGTATTGCTTATGTATAGATTAGAATTAGCAATGGAATGTATCCAACTATTGATAATCATCCAAAATACGACTTTGATTAGGATCTTATTAATCAGCTTAATCTACATTGCCTCGAAGGGGTTTACAATCAATGCATCGAAATTACACAGGAATCAATGATCAAGTTGAATTACAGAGGACCCAACTTATTGATGACATTGACCTATGGGACAAACATCTCCAAAGCTTCACTTTAGATATCAAACACGTGGAAGAATTATCTTCAACATTAACAGGAGGATTCAACACTTTATCCGAAGATTGGAAAATTGCAATTTGTCAACAATTCTATCAATATCTAACTCATAAATGTCCACACTACCCTTGTACATCTAAGGAACAATATAAACATGACACCTCATCTGTAGATGTAATTACTGAAGAATAAAATGTAACTGCTTTATAAAAAGCATTCAATTTTTATAGGCCAATTGTTGATCACTCCAACAGAAACAACAGATTCCCCGAACAATAATTCTGGAATCTACTTTTTACTGTTCTTTTATCTTTAGCTTTTACTTTTTTCTTTTCATTTTTTAGTTGCTGGACGCTACTAAGCGCCCTATCTATCTAATGTAACACAAAGCATTTGCTTGATATGAAGAAACACAAACTTAGTTATCATACTTTTGTCTAAACCTTTCACAATCTCATTCAAGCCTAAGGATTGGCATCAGAGAAGAAAAAGAGCAAAGCAAGTATGATTTTTTGTGTTTTTATCTTTTCACCATTATTACATATTTGATTTCAGTTTATTAAATCTTTATTATTCCTATTAGATTATGTTTCCAGCCCTTTTCTAGTTAATTATTCTATTTATCTCTTATTAAAATGCCTATTTGTACAGATTGTAGAAGTATTCATCTATTAATAATGCATACTGAACGAAAACTTACACTTAGTAAAAAATGTATTAAAACTTTTAGAGATACTCCTAACTATTTAGAACATATAAATGCTTATGAAATCACTCTTAATAAAATCAAGGAAATTCTAAATAGAGATATAGAAAAGTACAATCAACAAAGATCGGAATTAAAACAATTATATAAACAATTTCAAGAACACTATAAAATTCATTATTCATAAATAGTTGTCCTATTTGTTAGTTTGTGTTACACTTTTTCCTAATGAATAACTGTACAATCTGCAATCAATTACTAATAGAATGTATTCGTTTATAAAATTTAGTCACTAAATTTAGATTAGAAAAAGATTATTATGAATGAAGATATAACTATTTACAATTTTGTGTCAATAATAATGGTTTGATTCCTATCAAAGGAAGATTAGATACTGCAACTACTCTTTATAATTTATATAACCAAAATTTAGTTTATAAACATATCAAAATAATAGAACATTAAAGAATTCCTCATTAATATGACTGAAATAACTCACAAATCTAATAATAATAATAACAATAATAATAATAATAATAATAATAATAATAATAATAATAATAATAATAATAATAATAATATAGATGTAGATAGTTTAGAATTAATTGAATCTACTAGAATTTTCCATATTAATACATTACTATCACAAGAAAAAAAGAGCAAAAATAAATCTAAAAGATGGATAAGATACCATACACCATCCATTTAAAAAATTAATTAATAGAAAAAATATCATTTATTATGGAAAAATTATACATGAGACCCCTATTAGAATAGATCAATGTAATGGACATATTAAAATAAGTTTAATAGACCAAGAACAAATTTATAAATAGCTACAAAAAAATTGTTGAAGAAAAGAGAAATAAAATTGGATATATACATCTTTCGACAATCCAAATTTTATTATAATCCATCTTTCATGAAGGAATAGATTCTCCTATAAGAATGGCTATAATTGATGAAAGACTGACTGATTTAAAAGATCAAGTAATTGGAATCATGAATGGAAATCAAGCTTATGGAAAAATCAAATTTAACACTCGCTTTAAATTAGGACTTCCTTTACAATCATAAAATTTAGAAACAATTACTATAGGTTATAAATTTATCGAGAAATTTTAATGGCAATGGGACAATAACCTTTTTCAATTACTTATAAAATAAGTTATGCTTTAACTAATTCTCATCATAATATTGAATTTTAAAATACAGATCAAATTTATATTAACCAATTATTTAACGATGTAGCAAAAGTTAGAATAAATTTAAAAACTGGCTTAATAGAATTAACAAATAGTAAATATCCTATAAAACTACAGAACATAACAGGTTTAGATGATACTCCTCACTTATCTTTATGTGAAAATAAAATACTTAGAAAAGAACCTAGTCTTTTACGATCTCAATCTGTAAGATTAGAATGCAAAGTAAGTGGTGTTTGGCCGATAGATGCTTGTTGTTTCTCAAGAAGAGTGACAGTTTCTGTTAATTAGTTAATTTCTTTTGTTATGATTCCTACTTAGTGCTGGAGATCTAGTAATTCTGCTTCCTTATTAGTGAGCAAATCCTTTAGGCTAAGGATAACTGTTTCCAGTTTCTAGTTAATATATCTACAAGACTGTTAGCAGAAGATTTTATATAACTAATTTGAAAATTATATTAATTTAATTCTAATAGCCATCTAATTAATCAGCCTTGATTATAATTTGTTTTAATTTTATATTTAGTATATCCACATAAATATTTGGAATATGTCTGAATTAGAAATTCGACAGGTAATAAATCCACTTTCCATTTTCCTAATGTTTTAATGCATGCAAGTGTTTCATTTTCATGATCAGAATATTTTCATTCAGTGGGATTAAAAGTCTCATTGATATATTTACGTAAAAAATATTTCCTTAAATTGGGTGGTTATGCCAAAAAGCAGCTGGCCCATATATCTATACTTGTATCAATTAGTACTAGTAATGTATCTTTAGCATTGTAATTATATAATGCTGGTAAATCTTTACAGAGATTTTTAAGTATACATATCATTGTTTTATCTTCCTCTATCCATGTCCATTAGGTTTTTGTATTGCATTTAAGTTGTAACTTTTTTCTTTCTTTAGCTAGATCTTTTAGAAATCCTTAATCAAATATATAATTTAATAATCCAAGAAATTTTTTAACTTTAGTGATATTTTTTATTATCTCTGGAAGTTGTTTTAATTTTTCAAGAATATTAAGTTGTAATTTAAAAAATCCATTATTAAATTCTATACCTAAATATTCAATGTTTTGTTGGGCTAATTTAATTTTCTTTTTGCTTAAATTAATCCTTCATGTTGACATCTAGTAAGAACTATTTTTACCTTTTTCAAATGATCTTCTTTATCTGTATTGGAAAATACAAGAATATCATCAATATAGACTAATGTAAATTCTTCTAATCCTTCTAAATTGTTACCTATAAATCGTTGATAAATACCAAGAGCTTGTTTTAATCCAAAAGATAATACATTCCATTGATAATGTTTTTGTGGTAGAGATGTAAAAGTTGTTAATGGTTTTGTTTCTTTGTGTAATCTTAGTTGCACAATAACTAGATTTGGCATCTAGTGTGGTAAACCAATCATGTCCTTTTAATCTATTAATAATAAAATCTTTTAGAGGTCATTTGTATGCATCACCTTTAGTGTCATTGTTTAGTTCTTTATATTTAATTGCCATTCTTCTTTTGCCACATTTTTGTTCTGAATTATTATTCACATAGAAGGCTGGAGCAAAATGTTTGTTTATACTTGATGCTATTAATTGTTTATGTAATAATTCTGAACATTCAATGATAAATTCTTTAACATCTTGTTGTGTATATGAGATATTATTTTTAATATTGATTTCCTATGTCGGATCTTTTAGTTTTATTCAATTAATTGATTATTAGTATTCTTTTTAAGGTTTAAAGAATTTTCTCTACAAACTTGTTCTATTAAATTTTCGATTTCATTTTGTAAAGTAATATTATTAAGAAGATAAAATTGTAACTAATTTAATTTTTCTATTATAATTTGTAGATTTTTATAATAAGTTGTATGGTATATAGGAATTTTAAGGATTATCGATTTTTGATTTAAAGATTTTATTATTGGTGTTCTTAAGGTTATATAATGTAGATATTGAAAAAAGGGATTGTATAATTTAAGAAAATTATTTCTTAAAATTAATGGTAATCTTAATTCTTGTTGATAAATAGAAGGTATAGTAAAAGTATAGTTTTCAATAATAATAATATTATAATAGCTTACATACCGAATAGACTTTATATTTCCATCTGCTATTCTAATTTGTAAAGGTTTATTTAATTTTTTCCAATTTTGTAAAAGTGTTCTGGATGCAAATAGTAGCACCAGTATCTATGTAAGCATTGACTTTTTTATTTTAAATAATCACTTGAATAAATGTTTTATTCAGATTTTGTTGTTAATTCTAAATTTGGGTTGTTATATTGATATATTGTAAAGTTTATTTCATAATCTGATTCAATAGGTTCTAAATTCTTCTTAATTGCTAAATTTAAAATATTAAGTTTTTCTTTATATTTATTTTGATTCCGTTTTGGACATGTATTTGCATAGTGACCTTCTTCCTTACATAGCCAATATTTACATGTTTTCTTATTTTGAGGACAATATTATTTCTTTGGTTTAAATTGTCTATAATTTTTTTTCTAAAAACCTTTCTATAAGGTTTAAATGGGGACTTTTTATAATTATGCTTAGAATATTTTTGCCACTTATATTTGCGTTTAGGTTTCCTTTGTTTTAAATGAAAAGAATCACATCCATATTGTTGAGGTACTTTCGAATATTTTGAACAATATAATTGAATATCTGTAGGTCTTAATTTTTTGTTTAGTTTGGCTTTTAAACATTTTTGTGATAATACCTCTTTTACTATTGAAATATCTCCTAAATTGTAAGCTACTAAATTATCTTATTGTTTGATTAAAAGTAATAATTAATGGATATGAATCAGATTGAGAAGTATACATGGAACAACCAAAACCTATTGAATAACTTGAAACTAACGAAAATGAAGAAAAGAGAAAAAAAAGAAAATCAATCAAAATATAATTGGAACTATAGACCGATTGAACAAGAAGAATTAAATCACTTTTGATATTATAGAAAAATAGTAAGATACAAAAATTTCCTTCAAAATACACACCAAAGCATGTAACATTAGGATCATATGGAATTCTTAATTTAGATTGTGTTATATCTCCAGAAAAATTATTACTTGAATGGTCTTATATATTAGCATTAGTTATGCAACTCGAAAAAACTTTTGAAGGAATAACTAATATAAGTACTTTACCTACAAATCTACTAGTGTAGTATTAAATTTTTTGTTAGATAATGAAATACAAAAAAAAGGACCACTGAATCTCTTAAAGCTATTGAAACTATGAAAGCTTTTCAAGTAGTAACCAATGAAATTTATAAATAATTTATAGGAAAAGATATAGCTTCCTATAAACAAGAAATTGAAAAAGAAGAAAGAAAAAATGCATTATAGCTCCTAAATAATATAAGAATCTGTGACATTTGTTACTTAGAAGAATACATTTATGAATATAAAAATATTATTATAAATGAACTCGTCCCAAATAAGAAATTTATTTACAAATCTTTATGCAAAAATTAGCTTATCATATAAATAAAATAGTAGAAGATTTATTTTTAATCAAACGACAAGATAATTTAGTAGGTTACAATTTAGGAGGAGCTATTTCAAAAGTAAAAGATGAATTATCACAAAAATGTTTGCAAGCCAAACTAAAGAAAAAATTAAGATGTACAAATATTCAATTACGTTGTTCAAACTATTTGAATGTACCTCAACACTATGTATATGATTCTTTTCATTCAAAACAAATGAAACCTAAACAAAAATATAAATGGTGAAAATATTGTAAACACAATTATAAAAAGTCCCCATTTAAACCTTACAGAAAGTTTTTTAGAAGAAAAAATTATAGACAATTTAAACCAAAAAAATATTTTCCTCAAAATAAGAAAACATGTAAATGTTAGTTATGTAAGGAAGAAGGTCACTATGCAAATACATGTCCAAAATGAAATCAAAATAAATATAAAGAAAAACTTGATATTTTAAATTGAACAATTAAGTACAATTTAGAACCTATTGAATCAGGTTATGAAACAAAACCTATTGAATCAGGTTATGAAACAAACTCTACAATCTCTTCATTATATCAATATGACAACCAAAATGTACAATCAACAACTGAATTCAAATACAATATTTATTCAAGTGATTATTTAGAATAAAAAATCAATGTTTATATAGGTACTAGCACTATTATTTGAATAGCGTCCAGGATAACTTTACAAAACTGGAAAAAAAATTAAATAAACCTTTACAAATTAGAATAGCAAATCAAGACCTTTTTCCTTTGAATCTAGAATCACCACTAGTTGTTCTTCATAAGTCAAATCATCCCTTAATTGAACTTTTGAAGGTTGGGCTATGTGTGAAGGATCCGATCTATATCTCCTTAGCATTGATACATGAAAGACATTATGAATCTTGGATAACTCTGGCGTCAAAGCTAACTTGTAGGCAAGAGGCCCAATCTTATCAATAATTTCATTAGGACCTATATATCTTGGACTAAGTTTACTCTTTTTACCAAATCTTAAAACTCCTTTCCATAGTGAAGCTCGAAGAAACACTTTATCTCCTACCTCATATTCCATCTCCTTCCTATGTGCGTCTGTATAACTTTTCATCCTATCTTGAGCTGCTTTAAGGTTTTGTTTTACCAATTTAATCTTATCAACTGTAGCTTGTACCAATTCAGGTCCTATAAGTTTTCACCTTCCTCGTCCCAAAAAAAGGAGTTTTGCACCTCCTACCATACAAGACTTCATAAGGTGCCATTTGAGTTCCCCAGTGGTAGGAATTATTATCAGCTAATTCAATCAAAGGTACATGTTCATCTCATGAACCTTTGAAGTCCATAACATAAGCTTGTAACATTACCTCAAATATCATTATTTTCCTCTCTGATTAACCATCGATCTGTGGATAAAAAGCTGTACTAAAATATAATTTGGTTCCCAAAGCTTCTTGCAAACTTTCCCAAAATCTCAAGGTGAATCTGGGATCTCTATCGGAGACTATGGAACTCGGAATCCCATAAAGTCTAATTATTTCATCTATGTATTTATTGGCCAAGGCATTCAAAGAATCTATTTGTCTGATAGGTAAGAAATGTGCTGACTTGGTTTGCCTATCCACAATCACCTACACTAAGTCATGCTTCCTATTTGTCCTTGGTAATCCCATTAAGAAATCCATTGTAATCTTTTCTCACTTCTATTTCTGAAGGCTTATCATTTTTGATTTCTTCTCTGAGCTTGTACAAATACTCATCTTATTCCTGCAATTCCTTAATTTTCTCATTCAATACTGGCCTTAATCTAAACTTAGCTAATATACCACCAAATTTGACTTACCTCAATGTCACCTTCAATCTGGCCAATTCCTTCAACAAGGGAAGATATAACATTTTCATATGCACCATGGTAGATTTCCTACTCAGTACATCCACTACTACATTGGCTTTCCCTGGGTGGTAGTCTATCATTAAGTCATAGTCCTTCAATAATTCTAACCATCTCCTTTGCCTCAAATTCAACTCTTTTTGACTCATCAAATATTTAAGACTCTTGTAGTGTGTAAATACCTTGGTAGTGACTCCATACAAATAATTTCTTCATATTTTCAATGTGAAGACTATAGTAGCTAGTTCCAAGTCTTACGTAGGATAATTCATCTCATAGGGTTTTAATTGCCTGGAAGCATAGGCAATTACTTTTATCTCCTCACATCATCACACACCCTAATCCTTTTCTCGAAGCATCACTATACACTGTGTGTCCATAACTGGCAGAAGGTGAAGCTAGAATTGGTGCATTTGTAAGTTTCATCTTCAATTCCTCAAAGCTTCATAGACATTCCTCTATCCATATAGATTATAACTCTTCCTTGTCAGTTTAGTGAGTGGAGTTGCCATCATAGAAAAGCCTTCCACAAATTGTTTGTAATAACCATCTAATCCCAAGGAGCTCCTCACTTCTGCTACATTCTTGGGTTCTTCCTATCTAATTACAGCTTCTATTTTTCTTGGATCCACATGCACTCCCTTTTTCAAAATCACTTATCCTAGAAACACCACTTCATTTAGCCAAAACTCACAGTTATCAAATTTAGCATATAACTCTTTCTCCCTCAATGTCTTCAAGGCAATCCTTAAGTGCTCTTCATGCTCTCTATAACTTTTGGAATAATCCAATATATCATCAATAAAGACTATGATAAATTGGTCTAAGAAAAGCTTGAAAATTCTATTCATGAGGTCTATAAAGGCTGCAGGGGCATTGGTTAATCTAAAGGGCATAACTAAAAACTCAAAATTGTCATATCGTGTTCTAAAAGCAATCTTTAACACATCAGAATCTTTTATTCCCAATTGATGATAACCTGACCTCAAGTTTATCTTGGAGAAGACTTTTGCTCCTTGCAGTTGATCAAACAGATCATCTATGTGTGGAAAAGGATATCTATTCTTGATGGTGACATGATTGAGCTTCCTCTAATCTATGCAAATCCTCAAAGATCCATCTTTCTTCTTCACAAAAAGAACTAGAGCTCCCTAAGGTGAAAAGCTAGGCCTAATGAAACCTTTCTCCAACAACTCTTCTAACTGCTCTTTAAGCTCCTTCAATTCTGTTGGAGCCATCCTATAAGGTGGAATTGATATGGATGTCGTACCCGAAAGAGGTTCTATGGTGAACTCAACTTCTCTAGGCGATGGTAGCCCTGGTAGTTCTTCTGAAAAAACATCTGAAAATTCCCTGACCACAGGAATATTTTCTAATTTTTCTTCATCCACCTTCGCATCTAGCACATATTTTAAGAATGCTTCATACCCTTTCTTCATAATTTCCTCTGCTGTCAATGTTGAAATAAGTTCGAGTGGGTTTGCCTTCCTATCTCCCACAAATATCATCTTTTCACCCTTATCGAGTATAAACTCTACCATCTTCTGTCTACAATTCAAATTGGTATTTTATTTTTCTAAGGTGCCCATGCCCAAAATCACATCCAATCCCTTAATCTCTAATGGCATTAAATCCACCACTAGTTTTGCCTAGCTAATACATATTTCACACTCTCGATAAATATGACTACTACTAACATACTGGCCAATCGGGGTGCTAACCATCAAAGGACTATCGAACGTACTCAAATTTCTATCAATCAAAATTATACTTGTAGAAATAACTGAGTGGGTAGACCCCGGATCAATTAAAACAATAATGTCATTGTGAAATAATTTAACCATACCAGTCTCAACCTCCAGAGCTGCTTCTGTTTCCTCTCTGATCATTGCGATTACCCTAGCTGGTGCTTGCCCTCTCAATCTTTCGGGAGGATTTACCTTCCTGGCTCCAGCAGAACAACCCACTTCAGTTACAGACTTAACTTCCACGATCTCAGCCCTCTTTGAATCTTGCCTCTGAGTCCTTGCCTGTGTAGCATACTTTGGAGATTTTCTAGCCATGTGCCCTCTCTCTCCACAATTAAAGCAAGCTCCAATCAGTTAATAACACTCCCCTTTATGGAATTTGCCGCAATGATCGCATTTTGGAAAGGATGGTTGAGTCCCCTCCCCTTTTCTAGCTGCGTCCTTCAGTCGAGGCTTGAAGAGAAATAGTTCTCGCTAGTTTGTGTCTACTTGAACCACTGCTCCTGACCTTAGATGGTGTAGAGAAAGTGTTGGCATTCCTCCCCAACATAGGTGCTGTTAAGTTGTTCTCTTCCCTTCCTCTTTTTGTTCACTACGCTCTTTATGTTTTCTATATTCTCTACTCTTAATGCAACTTTGACCAGTTGTTGGAAGTCACAAAAATTTTGCACAGCCACTTTTTCTCTTATAGCCAAATGCAATCCTGCTTCGAATCTTCAGCACTTAACTACTTCACTCATCATTAGCTCAGCTACATATCTGGATAATTATGTGAATCTATGCTCATACTCACTCACAGTCATCTCCTTCTGGATGAGACTTAGAAACTCCCTCTGCTATTGCTGGATATACACCTCAGACAGGTATTTCTTCTTATAGGCAGCTTGGAAATCTTTCCAGGTTAACACTAGTGGCTTTAACTGGCTCCTTGGTACATTTTCCTACCAATGCAGGGCATCTCCTTGTAGCAAGCTCGCAGCATTCACCATCTTTTCCTCATCTTCACAATCCATATGTTCCAATATTCTCTCCGTCTTCCTCAACCAAGTCTCAGCTTCCTCAAGATCAGTTGTTCCATAAAAATCCACTACACCATACTTCCTTAGCTTATCAAATTATCTTCCTTTCTTGGATAGGGCTGGAGTAGACGTAGATGGCATTTGACCCATCACTTGTATAAAGGCCTAAGTAAAGGCTTGAAATATTCTGGGATCGAACGGATTAAGTACTTGTGTTCGAAGGAGGGATGACACAGGCATTTGAGGTGGAAAAGGCTACCTATCCTGCCCTACAGTTGCCTCAGCAATCGTTGGGGCTCTGAACTCGTCAGTACCCTCCTCTCTCGGTAGAGAATCAGGTGTAGTAGATCCTTACAAATCTCCCCGTGTTCTTCAACAAGGTGGCATTTTACTCCTTCAACAAAATATTAACATTTAGCCTACTTTTCATTTTAATTTTATTTCCTACATGTATGCATGATATGCATGTCATTCAATGCAATCAATCAATTTAGTAATGCAAACAATTAATTTTAGCAGTAGAAATAATTTAATACGCATCATAACAATTCATAGTATAACATATTCAAAGCATAGGAATCCTTGAAAACCTTGGGCTCTGATACCAAAGATGTTGGCCCTGGATCTCCGCTCCTATTTGATGGCGACAAGGTACCAAGAATTTGGGTACGTTTAAAATAATATGATCAAAAATAAAATTAATATCAAAATAAGAAGAATTCAATTCCTTGGTGGGAGCTGAACAAATACACAAACAAGTTAATCTAAATAGCCTAGAATCACTTGGACATGAAAATAAATTAAAAGAAATCATGAATTAATATAAACAATTAATAATAAAATGAATAAATAATTTACAAAATAATTATATAATTAAATAAAATTCATAGAAGAAGTAAGAACAATTACTTAATAATTTAAATCAATTAACATATAATAAAACGAACATGAAAATAAATTGAATTAAGCTTCAGTAGAAGAATTGGCAATTGAATTAACAAAGTAAAAATAAAATACAAACGATCAAAAGTCACAGGTGTGACGCATCTCTCATGGCCGTGAGAGATGTCTAGAAAAAGATCACGGGCATGGGAAATAGTGAGAGAGAGGGGTCGCGATCGTGCAAATGGTGAACAGTGAAGAAAAATGGGGTTCGTCATGATTGTGCTTAAGCACGATCATGACTTTTAGTGAATAGTAGCATAATTAAGATGTTCGTCATGATTGTGCTCAAGCACGATTGTGACTTTTCGAAAAAATTGGGATTGTCACGATCGTTCACAAGCACGATCGCGACTTTCCAGTTACGCAGTCCAACTTCAAAACTTCATAACTTTCAATCCAAAAATTACAAACTTTATGTCCTTAGAAAGATAAGAAAAAGATCTATAACTTTCATTGAGACAATTCTGTCAAATTTTGCTTAAATCAATATATTTTATTCTTTGAAGTTTCAGAATACATTTTGTCCCTATTTTCCTCTCTTCTTCCTAGTATCAATATATATATACCTATTAACTAAAACCAAGAGACCTGACTCCAACATTTAAATTCATACATATAAATCTCCCCTTTCAACAATTTACTTTAAGGAAGCCTATCAAAAGATCATCATACAACCAATAAACTCATTCCCAGCCATGATAATAATTTAACAGAAAGAAAATTCTAAACATGTACATAAATATCAGAGAATTCTCTGCAGTATTCACTGTCAACTTTCAACAAAACAGAGTTGGTAACATCTTCATATTTCATATCAGATGCCACATCAGTAGATTAATAAAAAAATTACAAACTTGAATGCTCATGCATGATATGCTCCTAAATACCAAAAGATTCTAAACTAACTAGTTACAAAAGTCTAAAATTCTTAAAGTTTGCTAAACTTTGCAAAAGCTCAATGGTGATCTACTTTCTCATTACCTGAGGAGTAGAAAAAATTGTGGGGTAAGCTAGGAAGCTCAGTGGCTAATATGTTTATAGCCAATGATAACGAGCCTCACACTAATCTAGTGCGCGCACACACGCATGCACACACACACGCACACACATGCACACACACACACACACACACACACACATATATATATATGAAGTATTCCTGTTTATGTAGAGATCTCAAAAATTTGAATGTGAAGGTTGTGATTTGTTGAAATTATATATATATCATAAAAGCAAGTCATAGTCAAATCATAAACTTAATAATACTTTATGTTTGACAATACAAGATGCAATGCACAACATAATGGCTCGAGAGAATCCCATAAAACAAAATGGTGAAATCAAAGTTTTCACCAACCAGAAGAAGGCTTAAGGTCAACGTGCACATGATGAACGAAATGGTATCTCTCTTACCCACACAAGTTAAATTTTCAATGCTCACACATTTCATAACATACTCATACTTTCATGCTTTTTACTCTCGTCACTATAAGAAAATCATAAATTAGTGTTGGAAATTTACCGATAGAATGAAAATCGTAGCTAATTACTGACGGAATACAAAAGACCATTGGTAAATATGTTGTCACAGCTCTCTATTAGGTGTATTTTCTCTCAAAAAAATGCAGCTTTTATATGTCAACCATGAGTGTTTTTGGTGGTCAAATTTTGTGTGATTATTGTTGGTGTATGCATTTTTTTGTGTCATTATTGGTTGATTTGTTTTTTACATGTATTGTTGTTGGTAAATAATGGAAAAATGCATTTTTTTGTGATTAGTTAGAGATTATACATATTGCCTATAAGATGTTCGATAAAATGTCCCTTATGATTGTTATAATGTTTTGTTGTAATTTTTTGCTGTAATTGTTGTAATAAAATTTTTTTGTAATGTTTTGAAGAGATGGGATTTGAGATTGATGTGTGAATTTGAGATTGAGAAGAAGAGATTTGAGATTGATGTGCGAATTTGAGATTGAGGAGAAGGGATTTGAGATATTTGAAGTGTGTATTTGAGATTGAAGAGAAGGATTTGAGATTGAAGTGTGTATTTGTGATTGAAGAGAAGGGATTGTGTAATTGAAGTATGTATATGAAGTGTGTATTTGAAATTGAATTTTGTATTTGAAGTGTATTTGAATTGTGTATTTGAAGTGTATATTTGAGATTATGCATTTAAAGTGTATATTTAATTTGAAGTGTGTATTAAATTTATTATTACTATTATTTTCTACTTCTTATTAATTTTATTAATATTAAATTTATTATTTTTATCTATTATTATTATTATTATTAAATATATTATTGTTGATAAATTTATTGTTATTATAACTTTCCTACTTATTATTATTCATATTATAATTCATTTTATGATTATTATTTTTGTCATTAATTGTTAATAATTCTTAGTTTGATTAATCTTATTAAATTTATTATTTGTATTATTAGTAATAATGATTATTGTTAATTTTGTACTAATTATTAAATTTATTTTTATTCTTCTTCTTCTTCTCGTTGTTGTTGTCGTTATTTATTTTCTACATATTATTAATTTTATTATTATTCAATTTATTAGTTGCATCAATTATAATTATATATTTATAATAATAATAATATTATTATTATTATTCTTGTTATTATTAAATTTGTTATTCTTATTTAATTTATTATTATTATTGTTATTATTAATTTTCTACTTATTATTAATTTTATTATTATTAAATTTATTAGTTGTATTATTATTATTTATTATTATTGTTGTTGTTGTTGTTGTTGTTGTTAATTTTCTACTTATTATTAATTTTATTATTATTACATTTTTTGTTTGTATCAATTATATGTATTATAATAGTTATTATATATTATATATTTATTATTATTTTTTAAATAAAGGTGGGCGGCACCACCGGGTGATTTTTATTAATATTAAAAAATAATAGTTCAAAACAAACCCTTCATAAAACAGGGCAAGTTATAGAAAAACCTAACTAAGAAAAACGAAAGTAGGGCATACCCAAACTTTCAGACACAATCAAACCTTTAATATAGTT
>JAOSBN010174247.1:0-20093 GCA_027563595.1 Erythroxylum suave | reverse complement strand
ATACTAATTGATTTCAACTTAATTAATATTAATCTAATTTACTCAATTTAAGCTAATGATGCTTAATTAAAAAAAAATTTTGGGGCTAACATTTATAATCATATATTTAGTGCATTTTTTGTTTATTTGATAGTTTTTTATTGTTATTGGTACGTAATTCATTCATATTATATTTTGGGGTCCTAATTGCCTTTTTGGGTCAAAAAGACAGAAATTAGACAGAATTGAGGTAGAAAAGTGAAAGACTGATGTTGTCCTTGAGGTACAAAATTGCATCAATGATTATGTATCTCTCTAGGATCATGTTTTTGCATGATTTTTTGAAAAATTAAAGCAAGAATAAAGGAGATAATCATGCACTCAACTATGTGGATGATTGTTGATTGTTTCCACTCTAGAAACCCTGATTTTGAGTTTAAAGGGGGAGTTTAAGATTAGATCATAGGAGGTTTGTGAAAGGCTTAATTTAGGCTTAAGAAAACACAACTTAACAACCTCAAATGATAAAGAGAATAAAGAACAAGTAAGAAAGCACATTTGATGTGGATTTCTATCACTTAAAGTGGATTTCATGTACATAAAAAATCATTTCATCATGTCTCTTTTAGTTTTCTAGTTTTCATTTAATTTTGATGTTATTCCTTTATGATTAAGAACAACACTTTTGTTGGTACTTGGATTAGATGAACTAGGCTAGACTTTGTAGCAATTATATTTGAACTTAATTCATTTTTAAGTTTTATTAGGGTTCATGTATTCAGGAGTTATAATTATGTTCTTACTAGTTTTTTTATGTTTTTCAGTTGTTAGATTTTTTTAGAGCAAAGATTTGATCTTAATTGTATGTTTTAATTGTTTTTTTGATGTGTTTATTAGTGAGTTAAAATAGGAAATTAAAGAAAAGAGAAAGAATTTGAAGAACGGAAGCAGTCATGCACGAATTTGAAGAATGGAAATAGTCATGATCATGCAAAATTTCTCTATCAATCTTAAGGAGAATCTGAATGGATACATTTTCCATCACTATCATGACTCTAATCACAATCATGATGGAGAAGATGGATAAGGCAAGAGTCATAATCATGACAGAGTGTAACATGTGAAATTTTTGTATTCTTATTGCCTCAGGGCTATTTTTGGAACCAAATTAAATAGGAAAAATCCTAGAAAGAACCTTGGCATCCTCAAGAAGTATATGAGGCAAAGAAAAACACCAAAAAGGAGGATGCACATCAGAATTAAACAGATCAAAGAGGAGACATCAAGAGTAACTCCAAGTTTTCCATATTTCCAAATTAAGACACCTTTTTTTTCCATTCATGTATTTCACTTTCTTAGATGTTGATTTAGATTATTCGGATGCTGAACATGACTATGGGATTCTAAAAGCATGTTAGAGATTGTTTTTTATTTGTTTTATGGAACCTTATTCTTGTTGAATTTAATAGATAGATCAATTCTTTGTGATGTCTGTTTTGCTTATACTTGGTAATAAATCGAGAGATTAAATTAACTCACATGTGTTAAGGTGTGTAAAAAGAGTTAGTAGTAGACTTGCAAATGTCAAATTAAAAAAAACAATTGAATAGAGATCTTGATGGTTAATTAATTATCCTTAGGATTGCTTAAAATCTAATTAAATAGTTAAGAGTAGTTTTGTGAATCGAGAGGTTACAATTATCTTATTATCTATTTCAATTGGGATTACTTGATTAGATCCTGAAAGAAGGTAATTAAAATGTTAGGATATCTAGGATTGAGTATAAACTAAATCAATAAGATAAAGGGAAGACAAAATAATCATAGAATAATTCCCAGGTTTCCATCATTGATTTACTTTATTCTTATTGCTAATTTCCATTATCCATATAGTCAATTCTTCATTTTTATTAGTTATTTTAATTTCAGATAACTTATTTTAATTTAATTAGTTCAATCTTTATTACCTTAGACAATGAGCATTCAAGTTGTTAGATGGCTTATTAAACCTTGCAGGAGTGATACTTTTTATACTGTAAGTTACAATTTGTATACTTGCAGTACGCAAGTTTTAATATAAAATTGTTAATAATTTTCAGCGTCATTGCCGAGGATCAAATTAGCATCTTATATGATTTGAATTCCTTTGATTTAATGATTTGATACCTTTTCTTTTGTGATTTCAGATGCATGAACACGAATATCACTTGAACTCAAATAAATTAAACGGTACAATAACTTTAGCCATCATAAGGTAAGAAAGAGAGATTTGAAAAGCTAAACACCAACAAGTAATACAAAGAATGATGGCAAAGGAAGTAAACCAAGGAGAACAATAATGGACCCTTATGGATTTTTTTAGGATTGGGTTCAATGCCAATTAATAAGGAATTACACGACCACTAGTGTAAGTGAATTAATAAGGAATTACATGGCCACCAACACAAGAAAATACCTTTAAGGTTAAACCGACACTACTCAACATGCTACATCTAATGTGCTATTTCATGGTTTGTCAAATGAGGATCTCAATGCTCATATAGACAATTTATTAGAGATCCATGATCTATTTCGATATAATGGGTTGTTAGAAGATGCAGCTAAGATGATGCTTTCCCCCTTTACACTCAAAGATAAAGTCAAGGCATGGTTAAAATTCACCTAACCTAATGAACATCATAACATGAGAGTTCGTAGTGCAATCCTTTTTAGTTCAGTACTTCCTTTTATAAAGAAAATGACACTTATAAAGGAAATTATAAATTTTAGTAAAACAAACAAGAGTCTTCACATGAAGCATGGAGCAATATAAGGAGTTACAAAGGAGTTGTATGCATCACAACATGCTAAGGGAGTTTCTCTTATATTTTGCAATGGACTTAATCCACCCACATGAAGCACCATTGATGCAGTAGCCAGAGGATCATTAGTGTGGAAAATAGTTAAGGAGGTTCATGATTTGTTTGAGGATATCGTAAATAATAGCTATATTTAGACATCGAAATGGAGTAGACAACAATCAACCTTTTAGGATCAAAAGGGATTCCTTGCTATAGATTTAGTAATGGCATTACACGCTGAGGTAGATAACCTAAAAACATAATTGAACAACTTGAAAGTCTCCTCCTCCTCCCCACTCAAAACAATTCGGTAAGGATGCGAGCTATGCAGAAAAGAAAGTCATATCACAGTTGATTGGTTGCTAGTGAAAAATAACAATGTAGAGTAGCTTAACTTCTTAGGAGCATAATATGGCTGAGGGGTAATAATCCTTACTTCAACATATATAATCTTAGGTGGAAAAAACACCTAAATTTATCTTGGTCTAATAATGTAGGGACTTAAATGAGAACCCAAGGCGTACCGGGTTCAACAGGACAAGCTCAGTTTGTGGGAATCAAATACGGATAAGTTAATAGATGTTCTGAATTCTAAGTTCATAAGCTAGGATCAGACTCAGAAGAGGATGTGAGCAAAAGTTGATTAAATAGCGAAGAATTATGCCTCTTTCATTCATAATCCAGAATTTTAATTGAGCTAGTTAGCTAATGCATTGTCTAAACGAAATGTGGGGAGCCTTCTGAGTAACACAAAAGTAAATCAAAGGGAGTAATTGAAGATCATCATGCTCTAGAGGGTGAAAAAGTTATAAGAACCAAGACAAAAAGAAAGTTAAACCCCAACTGTATAGAATAGTAAGAGAAGAAAGAAATGGATGATGAGAAGAATGAAGATCCTCCTTATATTCCTCCTCCCCCATACCCAATAATGATTCCATTCCCATAAAGGCCTTAGAAGAAAAATTGGATACACAATTTGCAAAGTATGTGTAAAAGCTACAAACATTGAAATTCAAGTTTTCTTTTATGGAGGCTTTGGAACACATGCCAAATTTGTGAACTTCTTTACAGATATACTATCAAAAAAACAAACTTATGAGGATAACCAAATGGTTTCTTAAACAAAAACCCACAACTCCATCATCACCGACCACATGCCTTTAAAATTGAAGGACTCATGGGAGTTTTATGATACCTTATGTTGTTTGTGATTTAGAGTTTACTAAATGCTTATGTGATTTAGGAGCAAGTATAAGTCTTATGAAAAGGATTTATAAGTTGAAAAGGATAAGGATTGCCCAATCATTTTTGGCGGGCCATTTATGAATACAGGGGGAGCTTTGATTGGTGTTCATGAAGAGAAACTCATCCTTCAAATCAGTGACGATCAAGTAAAGTTTAATATGAACAAAGTATTAAAGAATCTGAAGAAAAGTTGCTCTTGTATAAAGATAGACATCGTGGATGAATGCACTAAAGAGCAAAAGGAGAGCCACAATGAAAAAGTGAGTTTTGAGGAAGTTGAAAGTGAGGGAGAAGGAGAAAGAGAGGAGTTGGATGTTCAATCACATTATGTAATATGCTATTTCGATTATGGTGCTATGTAATGTGTTGTATATGCATTCGATAAAGTGTGCTCTATTTATGGTATACTAGAGTAATTTAAGTGTTTAAATGTATTATTGAGGTTATAACAGAGATCAAGGATAGACTGAAGATGATTATGGACTTGACTAGAAATTTTTTAAAACTTTTCTGAAAACTCTTAAAGGCTATAGAGTGAGCACGAATGAGTTTTAAAAGCCCTGAAACTTGTTTTGGAGATTTAGGTGACACCTTTAAATAAAATCCAGATGATTTCAGTAATGTTCAATGATTTTTGAATTTAATCCAAAAATTATTCCTGGAAACCAAAAAATTGCCAAACAATTTTGAAATATGATGAACAACTCCAAAATTAGGATTAAAGTCCTTAGGAACTAAAACCGGGCAAAATGGAGGTTATTTGAATAGAATTCAAGTAATATGAAATTATTAAACTAAAATGCCCTTTTGGAATATAATGGGTGTTGATGATTTTAAACCCATTTGAAATTTTTAAAGGCATCCAATCAATAAGTATTGAACATAATTATAGTATTTCATGGTCAATTTGATGATAAGACATTTATAGAATATTTTTGGAATTTAATTCGAATAGTAGGTGAGTTAAACTCATTAAAGGGTAATTTGGTCTTTTGTATAAAATAGTGTTAATGGATTAATGAGTCACACTTAATGACAAATGAAAAAATGACATTTGTGTGATGAATTATTAGAGATGACTAATGAGAGAATGAAATGTGTGTGATGAGTCATTAAACATAGCCAATAGGAAACTGACATATGAAAATCATTTAAGAGTATAAAAAGCATGAATTAGGACATAAGTTGCTTCTTTTGGTGAGGGAATGTGAGAGTAGCTATAAGAGAGAAAAAAAGAAAAAAAGAAAAAGAGAGACTAAGATATGGCCAGCCTTTGATGGAGAAAGGAAGGAAAAAGAGAAATAAAGGCAAGAAAAGAAAAAGAGAAAAGGGAGCTTCAGTTATGCAATGGGGGATTGATCCAAAGACTTTTTCATGCTCTTCTAGCTCCAATCAAACATCTATCAATATCCCATATCCATACAACTGGTAAGCTTACAAGTTTTCTTGAAAATTTGGATTTTCTAGGTTATAGTTTAGATTTGGTTTTGAAGGTGTGAATTGCACCCTTAAGATATGATATGAAGGTTTTATTGCATTGGAAGTGAATAGGCGAATAAAAACAAGAAAAATAGTGTGTGGAACCTTGGTCAATTTTGGTCAAAGGTAAGATCCATTGCCTAAAGTGTTTTATCATCCCATTTGATGATTTAAGATTAATGAATGGCATTACGAAGCTAGTTCAATGATGAAAGAATGGAAGAAAAATAATGGAAATGATTAGAGGAAATTTAGGCCTTCACTTGATGTTCATAGCATGATTTTAATGTTAATGAAGTAAAGAAACGAAAAAGAATTGATTTGGAAGTGGTTTTGGTTGAAATTCAGCCAAGGGTGCATGATTATGTAAAAAAATTGTTAATGAAAATTTATGACCTAAATATGTGTATTAAAATGTTGTGGAAGTGAAGTTGAATTGGTTTTAAGTGTTGGAAATCAAATGGAATTGAATTGCAAAAGTTTAGAGCAAAATATTTTAAGTTTAGCTTTAAAGGCATTTTTGGTACCTCGTGAATATGATTAAAGATGGTCATTAAGTGTATTTGTGGATTGGAATTATTAAATGAAGTGTTATGTTATTATTTGGAAAAAATATTAATATATGGAGTGTATGTGGAAAGTAATGAAGTTGAAATAGTTTATGGTGCATTTGGTTGAAAAATGTGTTAAGGAGTTAAATGTATTTGTATTAGGTTTTGGATCCGAAAACAAAGCCAAATGAAGGATTTTGAAGTAGTGAAAAGAAAATATCAAGTTGTTAGTGTATTTTAATTATTTTATATGAATAAATTCTTTTCAAAAGAATTCATGACATGTGAATGAAATTTCTACTTTTTGCTATACACTTTCTTCTTCTCCTTCTTCATTCATGAAATTCATAACCCACACTCACAACGTTGAGTCTTACTGACATCCTCACTTTGTAACTCCAATATCTTTGTTGTCTTCTTCTTGTTGATAAAAACCCAATCTATTCCATCTTAAAATGGTGATGATCGTGTAAGCTTGGGGGCTAGGGAAACTCATGATTTGAGGAAGCTTTATAGTTGAAAAAGTAAGTATAATAATGTTCATCATGGCTTGTTATGATAATTGTTTAAGCATGGATTGATTGTGATATTGATGTTTAAAGTGTGTTAAAATGTTGATGAATAAATGGATACACTTGTGTTCTATTTTTATGTAAATGATAAACAATAAGTTAAAAATGGTAGTATGGATGATTTTGAGTTGGAATTGAGGTGAAAATGATGAGAAATTTAAGTGTAATTGATGAACTATGACGAAGATGTTTGGATTTATTATATAGGGGGTAAATCTAGAAAATTTTAAAGGAAAGGGATGAAAATTTTTTGGATAACATATCCCACAATTGTGGAAGGACTTCATGATCATAGGAAGTGCATTGGAAATGAGATTTTCTCTTTTGAGTGAATGTTAAACCAACTAAGGATAAGTTACTTTGCTTTGGTGCATTTAGACTTGATTGAGGCTTCAAATGAATTTAGTTTGATGCTTGATTAATTGGTTGAAGGTTTGATATGTTTAAATAGTTAATTATGGTTATAATTTAAGGAATGGATTGTTGATATCAATGTGTCTAAACTATGGAATTTATGAGTGTTATATGAATGAAGGTGTTCTTAAGAATACAATTTTTATTCAAAGGAGATGAGTAAGATGTATTAGATACGAATGAATGGGAAATTAAATATTGTGTGATTATATAATGTATGAAAAGGATTGATGAATATATGATTGATGAAATTAGAATAATCAAGTTTTACTTGAGGTGTAAGCCTAACTGCAAACTAGTCGTGTACAACTTATAATGTTTGAATGATCATAACTCGATATTTAGAACACATACTTAGCAAAGTCAATTGCATATGCATTATGCGTGACACATTTATATATGCATGATTGATCAACTTAGTAATGTGTAAAATATGTCTATATTATATGACAATAACATCCAGATATTGCCAAATGATCGACGCAATAGCTTACCTGGAGCATATTATGAGTCAACTAGATGCTTTCTCACTACAATTGATTTCTTTCTGTTTAAGTTCAGTGATTGAAGTGTTATTGTTATGATTTTGATAATTCCAAACATTTATGGTATGAGCAGCTCGATAATTGGGATTGTATTGTGAGTGTTTCCTAATTGTATATGAATCTGGAAAAATATGTGCACTCAACTAAATGTTGAATGTCGGACTTAGATCCGATGATTATGTGAAAATGACTGTGCACAATGAATGAAAGATATTGATAGCATATTATAAGAATTGATGCATTTCATTACATTGTTATGCATGATTAGATAAAAGAGTTATGACTGGGGTGACTAGTGAAAAAGACCTTAAAGCAGATAAATGTGCAAAATGAGCCACTAGCTCAGTTATTAATGAGCTTGGTATCCACAATGGGTATGGGATAGTTATTAATGAGTCCAATATCCACAATGGATGCAGGACAGTAAAAAGGTGCTCAGTGATAATAAAGTAAAAAGGAATGGAGTCACATTTGCATCTCCATTTACATCCTTACATGTATCTTACGACTGAATTGAAACAAATTATTGAATTGTTTGATATATAGTGGAAGATTAAATGAGGATGGGTTATGATATGAAATGTGAACTAACCTGATATAATTATCCAAATATGATAAATTTGATGTACTTGATAAAGTATGATGGAATCGTATATGATAGTCTTTATTTAATGATATGAATTGCTTATGAAATTGTCCTCGTGTTTTGATATCAAATCGAGGATGGTTCACTCAGTGAGTTCGTAAACTGATTAAAATTGCATTGTTGATTTTCGGGTTCAGGGGAGATCTAGTTAGACTAATTGGAGTGTAGCTACTGTAATTGGTAATGAGTTAGTGGTCAGGATTAGTTATACCTGCACATGTCTTTAGTTATTTTGTATCAAGAATTGTATTTCTCAACTGTTATATAGTGTATGTGTGAATTTTAAAGTGCAATGTCATTTATGACTGGATCTGTTGTAAATGAAATAGGGCAAATTAATATTGATTTTCTTAAATTGTGTTTGATGCCTAAAAATTTTGCAATTAGTTGTTTTGATCTTCTTAGTATGTCATCCTCATAGAGTATGTACTAGAATAAAAGTTCATACATTTGGGCATATGTTCTATGATAGTGTTAGGTTAAATTTAAGTGCCAAAGTCCAAGTTTAGTATCTTACATAGGCATATTTGTCAAGGAACATGTGTCTTAAACATTTCATAACATGCAGTGGCAATTGATCCCTAGTTTTAGTTGCATTTAAATAAATCACATGCATGAACATTCATTAACAGTCTTGACCTATTAGAAACAACGAGAAGAATGATGATCTGCCAAAGTATGAGAAAATGAAACTTTGTTAATATCTTAAAATAAGAGATACCACATGGTTTGATATGTTAGACATAGACTCAATATATTTGTATTTATGGTTATATAATCAAATATAATATCAATATTGTGTTGTGGTTGTACACTTTTGAATTGACATGGATGTGAATACATTTTCATGGATTGACTGCAAAAAAATAGAGATAGAAATAAAAATGACAAGATTTAAAGTGCATAAGCAAAGATGGAAGAAAATAAATTTTACTATTACCTTGAGAGGCTGGAACTGAAGCGGTTGTATAATTTTCATGTTAAGAGCTTATGATTTACTAGGATGAAATAAATGATAATTAGAAGATGAAATAAATGAAAGCAATATTTGTAAAATTCGTCAAGATTAAGTTGATTAATTATTGTGAGCGTACATCTGATAATGTGGTTACCTTAGTAAATGAAGTTACTGAGCACATATGTATTATATGCTTGGATATAGTAGAGGCAGTAATCTACAACATATTGAATGTTCTTAAGTCTTAGTCCCTATGGTTAAAATTCTGAGATGACTCAGAGTAGCGCAGTGGAAGCATAGATTTATGTGGATATATTGAAATGGTAACTATTGAGGAGAAGTAACTTTTGTGTAGTCATGAATACTTAAATGTTATCTAGAATCAATTGAGATCAAGGTATCATCAGCTTAAGATAGTAATTGGTGACTTTTCGAAAATAAATCTCTATATAAGATGTAATGATCTTGACGGTACATACCAAAACATAAGAATAAATGAACATTTTTACTATTTTATTGAGCTTTATATATATAGAACATTCTGATCATGTAAGATAAGATAGTAATTGATTTTTTTGAGGCATTATGAATGATTGAAAAGAGATGATGAACATAGTGGACTTATAAGGATTATGTGAACAATATAGATGACTGAGGAGAGATCTGTTCTTTAACGAAGACTTTCACTTAATTATATCATGTAGAACAATACCTCCATTTCTAGGAATGAATGAAAATTGAACGAATCACAAGTGAATATTAGATTCGGATAGATATGAGACTCAAGCACTAGAAGTTGAATATACTATAAACAGTGCATGTAGTTTGTTTGTTATAAAGTAGCCAAACTATGTTATTGGATTCTTGAGTCTAAAGTGACACCATTGCTATTGCTACAAGAACCTAGGTCCACAATGTATTCTATATGAATATGTTCAAAAGGTCCAAGTTAGATTTGATGTTTGTGATATTAGTTCAGAAAATTAATATTTGCAAATAATTTAAATTATATGGAGGAAACCAATAAAATGGTCAAACATTAGGATAAGTCATGAAGGGACCTAAGGAAATCAAATGATTGGAGAAAATCATTCAAGAGAAAAATTCAATTGGGAGATTGAGAAAAAAAAACATGAGGTAGTATTACTTTATATGTGGGATCAATTAGTTAAAAATTTCAAGGAGGAAATGTCTTCAAGGTGGAGAGTTGTAGTATCCCGTCTCTTAATTTGTTAAAACATTTAAAATGATAGACTACTATGTCACGTTAGGGGCATCATATATAATGAATTTGTCATATTTATGAAATGATTTTATAATTGTATTCAAAGGCATAATATGAGCATACAAATACAAATTATGAGGCAGGCAAATTGCACTTAATTTGCATATACTGGGGTATGAAACCAAAATAAATGTGATATGAGATTTGAATGAGCTTTTCCAATTTCTTGTATGTTGCTTTACTAATGAGAAAAATTGAAGGATTATACTTAGTAACTTGGAATTTATTGTTAAAATTGGGAGATTTATTAAATATAAGTACATTTGGACAAGAAAAAATTATCAAGTGGCTAGACAAATTGACAAATGGCAATAAAAATAAGTGACAAGCATTATTAGGATTGAATAACAATGGCTTAGATAATTGAGTGACAAATGGCTTAGATAATTAGGTGACAAATTCCATGGAGATTAAGTGAAAAATGGACTAATTATTAAGTGACATATGGTACCGAAACAAGAAGACGTGTGGTAAGTGACAAGTGTCACAACATTTGCCAAACACCTATCTCGCTATACATACATACATAAAAGACCTTCCTATCTTTCATTTTTACTTTTTGCTGCCTACTCTCTTGTTCTCCTTCTTCATTCACAACATTCATAACCCACACTCACAATGTTGAGTTTTGATAACATCCTCCACATTGCCACTCTAAGATCCTTGTTGTCTTCTTTTTGTTGATGAAAACCCAACCTATTCCATGTTAAAATGGTGTTGATCATGTAAGCTTGGGGGCCAGGGTAACTGATGATTTGGGGAAAGTTTGGAAATGAACAAGTAAGCATAATAATGTTCCCCATGGTTTATTTTAACAGAAATATTTATAATGATTGTTTAAGGATGGATTGATTATGATATTGGTGTTCGAAGTGTGCTGGAATGTTAATGAATAAATGGATGCGCTTGTGTTCTATTTTTATCCAAATGATAAACAATAGTTCATGAATTGTTTGATGGATGTTTTTGAGTTGGAATTAAGGTGAAAATGATGAGGAATTCAGGTGTAATTGATCAATTATGAAGAAGATGTTTTGGATTTAATATGTAAGGGTTAAAAATCTAGAAAATTTTAAAGGAAAAGGATGAAAAATTTTTGGATAACATATCCCACAATCGTGGGAAGGCCTCCAAAATCATGAGAAGTGCATTGGAAATGAGATTTTCTTTTTTCAGTGATTATTGAACCATCTACGGATAAGTTACTTTGCTTTAGTGCATCTAGACCTGATTGAGGCTTGAAATGAACCTAGTTTGATGCTTAATTAATTGGTTAAAGGTTTGATATGTTTATGTTGTTAATTAAGGTTATAATTTATGGAATGGATTATTAATATCAATGTTTCTAAAATATGGAATTTATGAGTGTTATATGAATGAAGCTGTTCTTAAGCATAAAATTGTAATTCAAAGGAGATGAGTAAGGCGTACTAGATACGAATGATTGAAAAATTGAATATTGTGTGATTATATAATGTTAGAAAGGATTGATGAATGTATGATTGATGAAATAAGAGTAATCAAGTTTTACTTAAGGTATAACGCTAATTGCAAACTAGTCATATGTAAGTTATAATGCTTGAATGATCATGACTCGTGATTAAGGATACATACCAGAGAAAGTTAATTGAGCATGCATTGTATGTGACACATTTCCGTATGCATGATTGAATACTTATATAATTGATCAACTTAGTAATGTATAAAATGTGTGTATAGCATGACTTTAGACACGCAAGTCGAATGTCAATATCCCGACATTACCAGATAATCGAGGCACTAGCTTATCTGGAGTGTACTCTGAGTTAACCTAGAAGTTTTCTCACTACGATTGATTTGTTTCTGTTTAAATTCAGTGATTGAACCATTATTGTTATGATTTTGATAATTCTAGACATTTATAGTTCGAGGAGCTCGATAATTTGTATTATATTGGGAGTGTTTCCTAATTTGAAAAAATATGTGTATTCAACTAAATTTTGAATGTCGGACTTAGATCCGATGATTATGTGAAAATGATTGTGCACAACGAACGAAAGATATTGATAATATATTGTGAGATTTGATGCATTTCATCACATTTTTATGCATTATCAGATAAAGGAATTGTGATTGGAGTGACTAGTGAAAAAGAGCTTAAAGCTCAAAAAATGTGCACAATGAGCCACTGGCTCAGTTATTAATGAGCCTAATATCCACAATATGTGTATGATAGTTATTAATGAGCCTAATATCCACAATATATATGAGACAGTAAAATGGTGCTCAATCACAACGAAGTAAAAACAAATGGAGTCATATATGCATTTCCATTTACATCCTTACATATATCTTATGATTGAATTGAAACAAATTATTAAATTGTTTGATATACATTGGAAAAGTAAATAAGAATGGATTGTGATATGAAATGTGAACTGAGTTAATATACTAATGCCAATATGGTAAATTTGATGTAATTGATAAAGTATAATGAAACGTGATGTGATATTCATTATTTTATGATATGAATTGTTTATGAAATTATCCTTATGTTTTGATATGAGTGAGCACATCGATGATGGTTTAGTCACTGAGTTTGCAAACTCATCAAAATTACATTGTTTATTTTTAGGTTCAGAGGAGATCTAGTTAGACTAATTAGAGTATAGCTACTGCAATTGGTCATGAGTTAATGGTGGGGATCAGTTGTACCTACACATGTCTTTAGTTATTTTATATTGAGAATTGTATTTCTTAACTTTTGTACAATGTATGTATGAATTCTGAAGTGCAATGTCATTTATGAATGGATCTATTTATAAATTAAATGAGCAAAATGAATATTGGTTTGCTTAAAATGTGTTTGATGCTCGAAAATTTTGCAACAAGCTGTTTTGATCTTCTTAACTTGCCATCCTCCTATAGCATGTTCTTGAATAATCTTTAGTATATTCGGGCATATGCTCTATAAAAGTGGTAGGTTAGGCCAGCTCTGTAAATAGTGGTTAACCAGTTGTGGATAAGAAATGTAAAACTAGATTCATAACTATCAGTGTATAGGAGTTAACCTAGTGAAGGCAAGCGATGTAAAACTAGCTCCATAACTAGTGGTTAACTAGTTGCAAGTAAGCGATGCAAAACCAACTCTAAAAGTACCAATGTATAATTGTTAACTTAGTGCAAATAAGCAATGTAGAACCATCTTTATAACTAGTGGTTAATCAGTTGTAGCTAAGCGATGCAAAACCAACTCCATCACTTTATGCCTAAAAGTACTATATGGCAAAGAAATTAGTGGTGGGCTTTGTCATGTAAGAAAGTTTATGACAATAATAATTGATAGTTGCACATTAGTGTGTGTTTTTCTAAATATTTGTTATGTGTTTCTAACATAATGGGTTTTTTAAAAAGTAATTTTAGAGGCACCATATGTTACCAATTATAGTGGTTAGCTCATTTTACCGTGAGCTTTCTTATTATATGAGAATATTTCAATTATGTTGTTATGAAAAGTATAATTTTCAATCAAACGATTAACACTCACTAAGATTATTTAGCTCACCTCTTATTTTTATGTTTTTAAATGAACCACCCTAGGTATGCCTACAGGTGCTACAGTAGCTAGGATCCCATCGTAGAATTAGTTCTATTGTCAGGTGTTAATGTGCTTGGGTCATTTTGCTATATATGTATTTTCAAAAAATTGACTTAGTTACTTGCATATATGGTTTAAATTATTCTATAAAGGGTTTAAAAGTGTGATCTTGTAATATTTTTTGGTATTGTAAAATGTTGATAATTATTTTTTTGTGGTTACTTGCGATGTGGACTTGAGGTTCTATTCTAGAAGTTGAGATGATATATGAAATATTTAAAGTTTTTTAAGTCATGTTATATAGGTTTTTGATATTTAGGACATTTAGAAAAGCAGTCATTAAGTTGTCAAAATTTTTAGTAAAATGATTGTTTAAAAAATTTCCTTTATTTTCCACATTTTTAAAGTATAAAAGGTTTTTAACAATTAAACGGCTTGGTTTTATGGGAACCCTTTGGTTCTGTTAGATATTGATTGGAAGGTTAATGAGGGGTCTTTAGGCCAAAAAAGGAAGATAGTTCATTTCACATCAAGAGATCTTAATGAGAACGGAAGCGTTCATGCCACCCTCCATTATAAAGCCACCAACTCTTGTGATAAAGCCTTTACCTACATGCCTTAGGTATACCTTTCTAAGTGAGGATCAAACTTTACACATCATCATTTCAAATCAGTTGGATGGAGAATAAGAAAGCAAAGTGGTAGAGATAATTTGGAAAAGAATGAAGCCCATAGGATGGTAAATATTTGTATAAAAGGAATAAGTCTTAATGTGGTGATGCATAGGATTAACCTCATCAAAAGAGGTAAAGTAGTGAGGAAAGACAATGAAAGTTAAATCCTCACATAAAAGAACTGGCATAATAAGTGTTAAAAATAATTGACAATCACGATGAATGAGTTCTATCATGCCACTTACCTAGTTCCTACTCTGTACTGATAAGATCTACTGTGCTGCCTACCCAGTTTCTACTTTTTGCTGGGTAAGTGATATAACATATCTCATCTGCAATCATGAGCACTCAAATCTAAGCCCACGTTTCCAAAACTCCCTATAGTTGAAGCTTCACCTTGTATAATTATAACGCTACACCATGTATCAATTCATTAAAAATAAAAAATCCAACCTTTTTACTCTCTACTTCGCTACTACTTGTTACTCGCTCTCTCTAACTCTCTCCCTCTTTCAATCTCCATTTTTCAAGTTTTATATGCTTTTGTATTGAATTTTTACTTGTTCAACTCTATTCAATTTCGTTAAGTTAAAGATGTCATTAAGATCTAGCTATAGGACGAAGATCTAAAGGAACTGGTACAAAGTACCAATGAATGTCGATGACGGGTAGTGAGAGAGAGAGCGGATAATATGGTGGAGATTCAGAAGAATAAGAGAGAATAGAGCTTGCTAAACAAGCACCGTGAAGGACTTCAAGCTTAGCCACAACAAAAAATCACCTCCTCTCTCATTAACTCTACTCCAAATAAGAAGGTTTGTTACTATTTTTATTTTATATTTTACAGATTCTAATTGTTAGGGGCCTATGAATTTATGCATCACATGCATAACAAGGTAGTGGAAGTGTTGGAATCTGAATTCTAACCCCATGAAATCCATAAAATTCTATAATCTTACATACATGCATTTGTAGATTATAAGAACATGAAATTTCAATATTTATACATCTGATAATACTCCTACTTTCTTTAATCTTCTCCTTGTTTGAGTAGTAGCAAACACAAAACATCTTCTTTGACCACTCAAGAACACGCAAGGATGAAGAAGAAGCAGTGTGAAAGGGTGGTTAGAGTAATAAACTAGATGAGTTCAAGTTGATGCTCAGATGGAGAGATAGATTAAGATTATATAGCATGCAATTAGACTTATGAAACAATTGCATAAAATACATGAATAAGAATCAATACCACTTCTCTCTAACCCTAGAACACTTTTGGACCCCATATCCTCTCACTTAAGTGTGTATTAACTTGTTAGTCCTCCTCTACATAAGCGAAGAGCTCACTTATATATCATCTGTAAAGCCTTTGGTTATGGTCGTGGCCTACGAGCCACGATTGTGGCCTACTTCATTAACAGCAATGCACAGTTTGTTTTTCACTCGATCTTTTATGCATATGGCTCTTAGGTTCCTGGTTATTTTAGGCACTTGAATTAACTCTTAATCTAAGAAAATCATGAATGGTTTTATGCCACTTGAATTAACTTTTAATTCAAGCAAATCGTGAATGGTTTTATGATGCCAATTTATCAAAATATAAGTGGATTAACACACAAACTACTTTAGTAGTTAATTATTTGGCTTAAGAACCTTTCCATAGGCAATTACCATGCAATTCGTCCTTTCACCATTCTATACCCCAGTTGGTTCGGAGTATAGGCTACGTGTCAGCTCCCGCTAGACTGACTACATCACTTCTAGTTCAAGTGATGTTAGTTTTTATCCTAGGATCCGGCTACTCTATTTGTCATTGAAGACTCTCTTCATGGCAGTAATGACTGAGACAAGAGGTCACGGGTATCATCTCCTTCTATCAAGAGTGGTGAACTCTTTATTGGCTACCGAATTCCCAATGAATACCAATAGTTGAACCCAATCATCACCCTATGAGCAATCTCATCTTGAGGCAACAAGGAATGATGTCAAAGTATAGGATCAGTATCCAAGATATCCTTGCGTACCTCAAATCTAAAGATATTTGCACCATTGCTATAATGAAATTAATCATTGACATTTGATAGCTCGTCTAAATGATAATCTCATAGCATCCAATGTACTTACTACTCTTAGTAAGCTTCCACATGTTAACTCCAAACATCTCATGCCTAAAGTTTGTAAGATCTACTATTTGATCAAATCAAGGAGTATAACATGTGCTAGTCTATCTGAATTAATAATGTCCTTTCTTATTAATCCTATGACTAGGGGTTATTTAGATACTAACATAATTACACATGATAGGAATCTCATTACCATGATATCATCATGATTTGCTTCACACTATGTTTTGTATCATGGACTTCAATAATTCGATTTAAGATCGACATCAATTTATAAATAAATGAACATCAAATAAATGAAAAATTGTCTTTCATTTTATTAATAAAAATAAATTTTGTACAAAAGTGATAAAGGTGATTGCCTTTAGAGCACCACTCTAGCAATCTCCCACTTGCACCAAAGCCAATCACCTTTTATCTAATACTATAGGCAAGTATACTAGAATCAAATTTCATTCGAGAAAGTGGCATAATCAAAGGATCATTGATGTTATGATTTGGGGGCACTGTCTCTATCTTCGCATCACCTCTATCAATTATCTCCCTAATAAGGTGATATCTCCTAAGTATGTTCTTAGACCTCTAATGAGACCTTGGTTTCTTGGCTTGAGCAATAGCCCTATTATTGTCACAGTACAACAGTATCAAACCCACAATGCTTAGAACTACTCTAATTTCCATAATGAACTACTTAATCCAAACAGCTTCTTTGACCACTTCCATAGGTACAATGTAGTTTGAATTGGTTGTTGAATCTGTAGTCATCTCTAGCATGAAAAGGTAACCTGATTGAGATTTGGAGTCATCATGTTCAGATTGAAAACTGGTATTTGTATTTCTACTCAGAACGAGATCTCCATGACACTCACTAAGATCCGATGATATCTACTTGTAATACTTAGAGCATACGATATACCATGTCTTGTACATAACATAGCATACTGGGTGGGAGGTCACATTTGCTACCAATAAATGGACTTATCCTTAAGGAGACCCAAACCATGCAAGATCTATGATTCATTCCCTCCGGTGGGGAGTAACATTTTACCACATGCAAATGGGCCATCATATGGAGATCGTGGACTCTCACATGAGCATCCTCTCCCACTCAATCTTTTTGGGCTTTAAGTTTTAGTAAATATAATCTTGTCCAGATGCAATTTATTATCCATTCTATATTGTTTCATTATATATCTCATACATAATGAATGCATGGCAAAGCCTAAGGTTGGTAATTTTCTAAATGACATGCAATCACATAATATTTGCACTCATTTATCTATTCATCACATGAACTTATAAGCCAATTTTGATTGTCCATCTTATAAACATAAATAAAATTACAAGGCTTTTAAGCTTAACAATTTCTTCTTCGACTTGGATCTTCCGCTTCGAGCTCTTCGCTCACATGACCCGGCCCACTATGTAAAAAGTGTGTAATGGCTTTTCTTTTACAACAAAGTTTTGACTTTCACAAAAACAAAATTTTCACTTTGAAAACAAAAATTCCAGCACTAGTTTTTCATGAGAACCAAAATTTTCCCATATGAAACAAAAAAACAGCACTTGTTTTTAATCAAAACTAAAACTTGTTGTGACATAAAACTGAAAATTTGTAAACATAAAAATCCAGCAATTTGCTAACAACCGAAACTTTTCCAATACAATTCAGCAAAACCAAAGCCTTACCTCTTCATTTCTTCATCCATGGCTTCTTCATCTTCATCATTACATAATTTTGTACATTACATAATCAAAGAAAACATAAAGATGAAACCAAAGAGGAAACATGATGATGATAGGCCACCCTCCTTGTTACAAACAAATAAACAAAATTTAAAAAGTAACTTCAGAATCTATGGACAACCAAAAGAGAAAAACATACACTATATATATTTCTATAACATGAAAATATGCAGCATACAAAAATGATTGCCAACCTATGTATCATATATAGGAACCAACATCATACATAACAAAAATGGCTCCAATACCAATTGTTGGATAGGAAAAATAAAGTGTGCACGATTTGGATAAAAAGGTAGATTTCAAAACTTTTTAGAAATCAAAATTGCAGTGGAAGAAACATAACCAAATCAACATACATATCCATACACGATACAGTATAAGGATAATAAACATAAGAACAAGGTGGTAGAAATTATATTACCGTCTCCTTCGCTACAGCTTTAACTGATCGTTGTGTTATCCTATCCTTGACAATATATCCTCTCCTAGGAGATATATCCTCTTCTCGTTATTGTATCCTCTTCTCGATATTGTATACTCGATCAATTCAATCTACCATTAGTTCTTCTTAGACAACTTGGTTAACAAGATCCTTTAGGGGGAAAGGAGGAGAAAACTTGAAGGTATTTTTTCTTAGAAGAAAGAAGCCAATTTTTGAGACACTTCTCATGCAATTTTTGTCTATACCATGCAAGATAGGAGAGAGAGAGAGTTAAAAATGCAAGAACACCTTCTCAATTTCAGTTTTCATCAAAAGAAAGAAGATATTTGCATCAAATGCATCACTTCATTCTTTAATCATTCATAAAGAAGCCAATAAATGAGACTCTTCTCATTTGTCTTTAAGATGGCTGTATGAAAAGAAAATTAACCTAAATGAGACATATCAATTTTTGTTTTGTGACGAAAGAAGTAAGATGGTCTATCGTAATGCACCTCTTTCTTGTTTAATCCAATGAATGCTAATAAGTTGCATGCTATCATTAAAAGACCACCATTAAACCATTTAATGATAAGGTCATTACTCCATTTAATGATAACAAAACATGTTAAAACCATCTTTAATATTTCAAATCAATTACTAAATGTGCAGCTGCACATTTAGTCCACTAAAAATGAAATTCTACCTCTATTTATCTTAAATAATTTTTTTAATTTAATTAATCAAATTAAACTAAAGCCTAGCCCATTTCCAAATGTTCAATTGGGCTTCTAATTAACAATTAATTAGTATAAGCTCAACATTCAATCATAGGCTTTAATATCTCTATTTATATTTCTTACTTTACTTGATAACCCTCCTAGAAGCCAAGCGGGGAATCTTGTTGGACTTAGATGTTAGAGTTATGCAAATATAGTGCCCTGGAAAGCAAGTGTACTTACATGTAACTTTATCTTCTTCAGTTACAATTTTGTAATGAAAATATTTATTATTAATAAAACAAAAGAGTTTGGT
>JAOSBN010174110.1:0-20113 GCA_027563595.1 Erythroxylum suave | reverse complement strand
CTCTTCCTCTCTCAATTTTCGTTTTTCTCCTTCTTCATTTGCAAGACATCACATTTTCTTCCCCTTTTTACCCTTAACGAGCCCAAAATGCCCATTTTATCCTTCCTTATAAGCTTATATTCTTTCCACCTTAAGTGATCTTCTAATGATAGCCTTCAATATTCATACTACTTTAATATTATTAAGCCATATAATAAAATCCTTCTAACATTTACACAATAATAAAACTCCAAAAATTTAATTGCTCAAAACCTCATAATTCATTTAATTCATGCTTAAATAAATAATTAAAAAAAATCCGGGGCAAACACCTACGAGTCCATATCTCATATGGTGTCTTATCAACTGATTTAGATGGAACTCTATTTAGAAAATTTATTGTAGTTTCAATTGCGTATCCCAAAAGGACATAAGAAGTACTGCATGACTCATCAGGGAAAGTACCATATCTAATAGTGTATGATTTCTCCTCTCAAAAACTTCATTATGTTGTGGAGTTGTAGGAGGAGACCATTGTGATAGAATCCCATTCTCTTTTATGTAACCAAGAAACTTGTGGTCTAAGTATTCACTACCTCGATCTAATCTAAGTTTCTTAATACTTTTGCTAATTTGTTTCTCTACCTCTAGTCTAAATTCTTTGAACTTTTCAAATGATTCAAACTTTTGTTTCATCAAGTACACATAACTATATCTAGAATGGTCATCTATGAATGAAATGAAATACGAGAATCCACCTTTAGCATTTGGGGACATAGGCCTACATACATCTGAATGTATTAATTCTAATAACTCAGTAACATGTTGTCCCTTTCCTTTAAAGGGTAGTTTGATCATCTTTCCTAATAAACAAGATTCATATAATTTGTAATAAAAAAGATCCAAATATCCTTCTTTATGTAATTTTGTGATTCTAATTTCATTGATATGACCTAACCTACAATGCCGTAAATAAGATGATGTTTGATTACTTAATTTTCTTTTCTTACTATTTATGTTAAGAATTGGCCTTTCAAGATCTAACACATACAAACCAATTGTAAATAATCTAGATCCATAATAAGCATCATCTTTATAAAAAGAACAACTATTATCCTTAATTACAAAGACAAATCCATTCAAATCTAAATAAGAAATAGAAATGATGTTTCTTGTAATAATAAGAACATAATAACAATTATCAAGTTCTAATATAAGGACAAAAGGAAAAGTTAAACTACAAGTTCCTAAAGCTAATGCAGCAACACTTGCTCCATTGCCAACTCGCACATCCACTTCACCTTTCTTTAATGATCAACTCCTTGTTAACATCTTCATGTTGTTACTGTTAAAGTAGTGCTCTAAAGGCAATCATTGTTAGCACTTTTGTCATAACTTTTTTTTAATTAATAAAGTGAAAGGCATTTTTCATTAATTTGATATTCATTTATATATGAATTGATATTGATTTTAAATCAAATTAATGAAGTCCATGGTATAAAACATAGCATGAAGGAAATCATGATGAGATCATGATAATGAGATTTTGATCATATGTAATTATGTTAGTATCTAAATAATCCCTAGTCTTTGGATTAATAAGATAGGACATTATTGATCCAGACAGACTATCATATAGTGTGTATGGTCAAATTTGAGTAGGCCATGATCGGGGTCGAAGGTGTGCCCATTGAAAGGCCATAATCATGGCTCATTGGCCACGATCATGATAGAGGGCACGAATCAGTACATAAGTGAGTTCTTCACTAATGTACTTAAAGCTTAATCACTTCTTATGCACATAAGTGAGAGCATAAAGGCTCTAGAAGAGTTCTAGAGTGAGAGAGAGGTATCAAGAACGTTGTTTTTGCAATTCATGCAATAGCATGAATCAAAGTGCATGCAATAAGATTTTTGATCTATCTTCCATCATCTTGAGCATCTACCAGAAATCATCTAGTTTGGTACTAGAACTCATCTTGTTTGGTGCTCAAATCAACCTTATTCATTGTTTCTTCATCTTCTTTGCATGTTCGTGGGTGATCAAGGAAGGGTTTGGTCTTTGCAATAACCCAAACAAGGAGAAGAAACAAGAAAGGAGGAGAAAAAAGGTAAAAAAATGTTTTATATTTCATGTTATTTACATATCTTTGCATGCATGTATGATTCTATGGCTTTTGGGTTGTCATGATGTCAGAATCTAGATTGCAACCCTTTTGCTGCATTTGCATGCATGTGATGCATGCAACCATGGCTAACCAATAGTCGTATCAGAGCTAGTTTATGCATGTATTAGATGATGTATTGAACATGTCCAAAGCGTTTGTTGGGTTGTGACTGACATGCATGTTGGTCTAGAATAATTCGTGTAAATTTTAGAATTTTTTCCTGATTTTCTTTCACAAAAATGTTTGTAAAATGTTATATTATGTTTTTTTCAAAGGAAATTACAATTGAATGTCATTTTCTATTTTATTTTGAATTAATATCTAGACTATTCATATGTTGATTTCTGGGATTTTCAAGAAAACTAAATGCATGTACTGATTTTGAAAATTTTGTAATAAATCTAGAATTTTTTTTCTAATTTGCTTTCATATAAGTTTTTATAAGATGTTATGTTATGTTTTTGTGAAAGAAAAGGCAATTGAATATCATTTTCTATTTTATTACGAATTTAGTTTTAGGCTGATGCGTGTATGAAGTTCTGGAAATTTTGGAAATATGATGAACATGGATGCATGAAAATTCCATATTAATTTTCATAATTTTTTTAAATAAACTTTATGCATACACATGGAAGATGAGATGTTACCACATGTATAAGATGCTTGACACTTGTTGTTAAAGTGATTGTCTTATGCATGCATGATGTAATGTTTGACTAGTGTTAAAAGTAATATGACAAGTGTCATAAATATATGATGTGTTGGATTATTCCATTTTATTAATAAATAATTTCTAAGAATTAGGTTCTGAAAATTTTTATTAGACACATTTAGAATGTGTATAAGACTCTGGAATTTTTCCAAAATTAATTGAATTTGATTCAATTAATAAATAAAGTCAAAGTCAACATTGGTCAATGTTTCGAAAGTTGAAGGAGTTGACTGACTTATAATGTATGTATTTCGGTTATGGGACCTAAATAAGGTTCTTATGTGATAAGAAATGTATTATTTGGATGAAAATAACATGCCTAATGCATTTGCTTGAAATTAGGGTTGTAGAAATTTTTCGAACATCAAATTGGTCCCTTTAGTGTTTAGTAGGTTAACTTATTTATCTTGATGACTTTGACAGTCAAGATAATTTTAGCTTGTGCTAAAATTGTTTAGATAAATTTAAGATGATCTAGGGATATTATAGATGACTAATTGATGTATGAGAATTTTGGAAACCCTAGGGATTAATTTAGAATTAATCCAAGTAGAGCATAGCATTTCTAGTATGACTAGATAAAGGCATATATATAAGGATTAAAGTGTTTAATTTGGACATCAAAATAATTAAATTTTAGGGTTCCTAATAGAATCACTTTCATAATTCGGATTAGCCAAGACTAACACTAGTACCCGATTAGGTTCAAGAGTTTAATCGAATCACGAACTTTAGATGCATAGTCAATTCATAACCTAAATTAAACCTCCCTTGTGTGTACATACTTTAGATGCATTTTAAGGGTAGTTATGGACATAGGGCCAATTTAATTGGTTATCCATAATCTAAATTTATATATGTGATATACATATTCAAGATCATCCAAGTATTGATAAGGCCAAAGAACAAATCCCTTAACCGAAATATTAAGACTTATGCTTTCCATTAATAAGGAAAAAACCAGAGTTCTTTTAGAGTTGGGTTGTTGGCCAAATCCAAGCCCGCTCTACATGAATATGATCAAACCATGGAAATTAGATTTATGAATTAATGGGTTGGTCCTAATTAGAAGTATTGATTTGTTAGGCAAACCTAAGGTCAAGGTGGATAGAGGCGAAATTGGGTAATATAGATGGGATGTATATATATCAAGACTTGATAACCCAATAAGTGTGCTAAATCAACAGTTGATGGCACAAGTCGATAGTTGCATATATGAATGCAATTGGTATGAACGATACCTACCGATTGACCTAAGGTGGCTTATTGGGCAAACCCAAGGTCATTCTTGGTGATATCAGATATCGACCCATTAAGAAAATTGTAAGTTTTCTAGAATTCGTAGTGAGGGCTATGAATCTGAATAAGAATAGTTGGATTAATAATGCATGTTATTAAAGTCCTTATAGATATGCATTAAGTTTACATTTTAACACTTTATCTCGTTCTTCTAGGTTATCGAATTGCAAGATATCTTTTAGTGTGAACAAACACTCCCTATTAGGTTCCATCAAACTCACAGGATCTAACTTCTTAGATTGGCTACAAAATTTGAGAATTGTTCTCAAATTTGAAAAACTAAGATATGTCCTAGATGAACCACTTCCTGATCTCCCTGTTGTCGATATTTAATGAAGATTAGAGAGCTTATAAGAAGCTACTGGATGATAGTGAGTTGGCTAGTAGTGTAATACTGGCCTTTATGTCACCAAAACTACACAAACAACATAAGGCTATGGATGTTTATACCATAGTCTACCATATGAGGGAATTATTTGATGAGCAAGCTCTGTTTGAAAGGTTTGAGACCTCAAGGTTACTTTTCCATTCTAAGATGGCTAAGGGATCATTTCCAATGTAGTATGCATCGATGATGAATGGATACATTGAGAGATTAGGCAGTTTGGGTTTCATAATAGGTCATGAATTAAGTATAGACTTAATTCTGACTAGTTTGACCGATAGTTATTTACAAGTTTTTCTTAACTATCAGATGAACTACATATCCAAAATGATACCTTTGCTGATTAATATGCTCAAAACAAGTGAATAGACTATCAAGAAAGATAGTAAGGCTATGATGCTGGTGGACTGTACTTCTGGTTCTCGCAAGAAGAACTAAACAAAGAAGAAGAAGTCTAAGAAGCCAGTGGGAGGTGTAGCCAAGAAGAAGACGAAGTAGACAAGAGTAAAGCAGATATGCTTCTATTACAACAAGAAAGGATATTCGAAGAGGAACTGCAAAGCGTATCTGATGTCATTGAAGCAGAAGAAGGCATTAGATGCCCCACCGTTTACTTTAGTTATGATATTTGTCATTGAGGTTAATACTATTTCTGATCATAACATTTGGGTAATAGATACGGGATGTGGCTCACACATATGTGTTGATATGCAGGGTTACAAGGATAGTATACCACTCAAGAAGGGAGAGATGGACTTGCATGTGGGAAACAGAGCAAGAGTTGCTGCATTATCTATGAGGAAATATGATTCATGTCTCTCTAGTGGGTTAAAGTTAGTTTTGGAAAATTGCTATTATGTAGCCATTGTGACTAAAAACATTGTATCTGTTTCATGTCTTAATAAAGCGAGATTTCATTTAAATTTTTCAAGCAATGGTTATTTAATTATGTTGAATGGTGTTGCTTCATTATGCAGTGAAATTTACATATTAGATATGTGCAATCTAATTCTAAATATCAATGAAAATAAAAGACAAAAGCAAGATAACTTAAATTCATATTACTTATGGCATTGTTGACTTGGCCATATAAGTGAGAAATGCATGATTAAGCTACACAAAAATGTAGCCTAAGGTCATTTGATTAGGAATCGTATGGCATATATGAATCTTGCTTATCATGCAAGATGACTAAATTACCTTTTAAAGAAAAGGGTGAATGAATGAATGAGTTATATGACCTAATACATTCTGATGTATGTGGTCTAATGTCTATTCATGCCAGAGGTGGTTTTGTGTACTTCATTACTTTTATCGATGATTATTCATGTTGTGGGTATGTGTATCTAATGAGATACAAGTCTGAAGCATTTGAAATGTTCAAATAATTTAGACATGAAGTAGAGAAACAACGCGGTAGAAGTATTAAGACATTTCAATCAGATCGAGGTAGTGAATACTTAAACAAGGAATTTCTAACTTCTCTATGAGGTAATGAGATAGTATCCCAGTGGACTCCACGTTACACACTACAACATAATGGTATGGTTGAAAGGAGGAACCAAACTTTGTTGGACATGGTAAGGTCAATGATGGGATTAGCAGATCTACCGAAATCCTTTTGGGGTTATGCACTCGGGATTGCTGTTTATATGACAAACATAGTCCCTTTAAAGATAGTTGAAGTTACTCCATATAAGATATGGACTAACAAAAGGCCCTACCATTTTCATATGAATATTTGAGGTTGTCCTGCTTATGTGAAGTGGATTAAATCAGACAAGCTTGAAGTGAAATATGATAAATGTATGTTTATAGGATATCCTAAAGAAAAAAATTGGATATCAATTTTATAATGTTTTAGAGCAAAAGGTTTTTGTCTCAAAGCATGTTGTCTTTTTAGAGAAATAATTTCTTCTAAGAGAAGACAATGGGAGAAAAATTGAATTTGATGAAGTTCATGATGTTCAAACAGACGCAAATAAATTGCTTAAACTTGAAATTGTCGTTGATAGAGATAAGACAATAGTTGAACCTTTTGGCACACAAAATGTTATTAGGTCAAGTAGGATATGCAATGTTCTAGAGAGATATGGATTTTTCATAAGTGAACACAATGGTGTATTGCTTATAGAAGAACTGAAGAGATCATAATTTGAAAAATGGCTTCAAGCCATGAAGGCCGAAATGGATTCCACCCAAAAGTTTAAAAACCATATGGTGCAAGTGAATTTTCAAGTAGAAAATTGACGTGGAAGTTAATGTGATTACCTATAAAGTGAGGCTAGTCATTAAAGGTTATTATTAAAGACAAGGAGTTGACTATGATGGGACATTTAGCCCCTTAGCTATGCTTAAATCCATTAGAATACTCTTAGCCATTGCTGCTCATTGTGATTATGAAATACAGAAAATGGATGTGAAGATGGCTTTCCTAAATGGAAACCTAAGTGAGGATGTATATATGATACAACCTGAGGGCTTCGTATCCATAAATGGTAAAAGGGTATGCAAGCTTTAGAAATCTATTTATGGATTGGAGCAAGCATCTAAGAGTTGGAACATCCGATTTGATGAGACAATCAAAGAGTTTGGTTTCTCATAAAATCCTGATGAACCTTGTATGTACAAGAAGGTTACTAGGAGTGCTATCATATTCCTTGTGTTATATGTGGATGACATATTATTAATAACAAATGATTTCTTAAGTTTTCAATAAGTCAAAGTTTAGTTGTCCTGAAATTTTTCCATGAAAGACTTTGGAGAAGTAACTTATATATTGGGAATAAAGATCAATCTGATCAAGGAAGTTGCCAAGTCTTTCATAGTCAATATACATAAACAAAGTGCTAATTAGGTTTAGCATGGAGTAGTCCAAAAGAGGATTTCTTCCCATAACTCTTGGGATAAAAATCTCAAAATCTATTTTTCTAAGATGTACGATGAGAGGACTCACATGAGTATGATCCCGCATTCTTCGACAGTAGGATCAATCATGTATGTCATGTTATGTATAAGACCCGATATATCGTATGTTCTAAGTGTTACGAGCTAATATTAATTGGATCCTGATGAGGATCACTAGGTGGTTGTCAAGAATATCCTAAAGTACTTGAGAAAGACTAAGGATGTATTCTTTACATATGGAAATAGAGATCTTTAGTGAGTGAGCATATAGATGCTGGTTTTCAATCTGACTAGGATGACTCCAAATCCCAGTTAGGTTATGTTTTCACACTAAATGGAGGAGCATCCAATTGGAAAGGTTCCAAATAAGAGATGACTATAGATTCAATGACCGAGCCAGAGTACATTGCAGTTACAAAAGCGTAAAAAGAAACTGTTTGGACTAGGAAGTTTGTTATGGAACCTAAAGTGGTTCCTAGCATAATAGACACAATATTGTAGATACAATATTGTTGTACTGTGACAATAATTGGGCTATTGCTCAAGCCAAAAAATCGAGGTCTCATTAGAGGTCCAAGCATGTATTAAGGAGATATCACCTGATCAGGAAGATAATTGATAGAAGTGATGTGATTGAGAGAGTGCCTATATATAAGAACATCACTGATCCTTTGACTAAGTCACTTCCTCAAAAAAAATTTGATTCTTGTGTACTCACCTATGGTATTAGATACAAAGGCAATTGACTTTAGTGCTAATGAGAGATTGTTAGAGTAGTGCTCTAAAGACAGTCACCTTTAGCACCTTTGTATTGACTTTATTTTGATTAATAAAGTGAAAAGCAATTTTCATTAATTTTATATTCCTTTATATATGAATTGATATTGATCTTAAATAGAATTAATGAAGTTTAAGATACAAAACATAGCATGAAGGAACTCATGATGAGATCATAATAATGAGATTCCTACCATGTATAGTTATATTAGTAACTAAATAATCCCTAGTCATATGATTAAAAAGATAGGAAATTATTAATCCAGATAGACTACTCCTTGATTTGATCAAGCAATAGATCTAATAAACTGTAAGTATGAGTTGTTTATAGTTAATGTGTGGATGCTTACTAAGGGTAGTAAGTACATCAAATGACTGACTATGAGATTATTATATGGATGATCTATTAAATGTCAATGATTAATCTCATCGTAGAAATGGTGCCAATATCCTAAGATTTGAGGTACTCAAGGATATCTTAGATACTAATCTTGTGCTTTCACATCATTCCTTGTTACCTCAACACGAGGTTACTCTTAAGGTGGTGATTGGGTACAGCAATTTGTATTCGAAGGTAATTGGGTAGCCAATAAAGGATTCACCACTCCTGATAGAAGGAGATGATACGCACAACCTCTTGTTAGGGTCATTACTTAGGAGTCTCTAGCCAGAGTAGTTATGTGTCATAAAGAGAGTCTTCAATGAAACATATAGTAATGAGATCCCACGATAAGAACTAACATCACTTGGACTAGATATGATGTAGTCAGCCTAGTGGGAGTTGACACACAGCCCATACTCTGAACCAAGTGGGGTATAGTATGGTGAAAGGACGAATTACATGGTAATGGTCTATGGAAAGATTAATAAGTTAGATAACTAACTATCAAAGAGTTCGCGTGTTAATCCATTTATATTTCGAGAAATTGGCATTATACAACCCTTCATGATTTGATTGAAATAAGAGTTAATTCAAATGCCTAAAATAACTAGGAACATAAGGGTTACATGTATAAAAGATTGGATAAAAAAACATAGTGTGTAGGGACAAATTTGAGTAGGCCATGCCTGTTATCAAATGCGAGCCCATTTTTTTAAAAAGGACATGATCGTGACTCATTGGCCATGATCATGATAGAGGGCACGAATCAGTGCATAAGTGAGTTCTTTACTTATGTACGCAAGGCTTAATCACTTCTTATACACATAAGTGAGAGCATAAGAGCTCTTGAAAAGTTCTAGAGTGAGAGAGGTATCAAGAACCTTGTTCCTACAATTCTTATGATTGTTGCATGAATCAAAGTACATGCACTAAGATTTTTGATATATCTTCCATCATTTTGAGCATCTACTAGAACTTATCTAGTTTGGTGCTCAAATCACCCTTATACATTATTTCTTCATCTCATTTGCATGTTCTTGGGTGATCAAGGAAGGGTTTGGTGTTTGTAACAACATAAACAAGGAGACGAAACAATAAAGGAGGAGAAACAAAAGGTTAAAAAAAATCTTTTATATTTCATGTTCTTTACATATCCTTGCATGCATGTATGATTCTGTGGTTTACTAGTTGTCATGGTGCCGAAATCTAGATTTCGACACTTCAGTAGCATTTGCATATGTGTATTGCATTCAACCATGGCTAACCAAAAAATTATATATGTGAGAACCACAACCAATATATAATACCCAAGAATGTGAAACAGAAGTAAAAAGATTGATCTCAATCATTTCCTCTTCCAATGTTTGTGACTCTGCAATGAAAATATATGCCCTTGTCATTGCTTTTCTTCTTGGCACCTCCTTTGACCTTTATTATGTTAGTAGAAGCCTCATGTTTCTTGTTATTATTCTTTTTAAAGCCCTTTTTCTCACTTCTAGAAGAACTAACAACAAGTAAAGAATGGGGTTCCTTCTTAAAGCACCCTTTTGTAGTCTTAAGCTTGTTCAATAGTTCAGGCAATGTCATGTCCTTCTATTTCATGTTGAAGTTCATAACGAACTATGAAAAGCTCGAACTTAAAGACTGTAGCACCAGATCAACGCTTAACTCGTGGTCTATGATAAATCCTAATTGGGCAAAATTTTCAATATACCCAATCATCTTCAGAACATAAAGGTTGACTAAAGATCCTTCTATCATTTTGCAGTGAAACAGTGCCTTGGAGATTTGATATCTCTCCACCCTACTTTGTGCACTAAATAACTCCTTAAGATGCAGTATCATAGTAGATGCATCCATTTCTGTTGACGCCTCTAAAGTTTAGGAGACGTGTAAGCTAGCATCATGCATGTAGCTTGTTCAACGTCATCAATATAACACTGATAATTCTCTCAGTCTTCATCAGTTGCATCTAAACAAGGTTCTAATAGAGTAGGAGTATCAAGAACATATAACTTCTTTTCTTGCCTAAGAACTATTCTTAAGTTTTGTAGCCAATCTCAAAATTTGTGTCCAGTCAGCTGGTTAGAATCCATGATGCTCCTCAATGTTAAGTTGGCACTCATCTTAAAATTTAATAACCGAAAAACATAAAAGGAGCATATATTAGTTTATATCCAAAAGTCAAATAAAATAAGGACTTTAAAGTTATTTGATTGCTCCCACTATTTTATTCAAAATAATAGCCCTCACAATTATATCAAAAATTATTAAATAATTTCCTAGTGGGTAAGGATCCTATTTAAAATTAATTGATCTTGAGTTTACTCAACAAATCGAAAATTATTAAATAATTTCCTAGTGGGTGAGGATCCTATTTAAAATTAATTTATCTTGAGTTTACTCAACAAACCAACTAAAAGTAAATTAGGTAGAAAACTACTTTTCAACCATATCTCATGTGACTCCTAGAACTATTAGGTGACAACTTTTTCCAAGATATATCACATATCTTATTCCTAACCCTACCTCTAAATCTATATGATGATCAGTTTATTTATCCAAATCATACAAATTTAGTTAAGTAGGACTCATTAATTTAAGATAAAACATATCCAGGTTAAAGTGACCATGAGTTTACTCGAAAAGCTAAACAATAAACATAATTCTAGTTTTATTCTCAAATAATGGAAGGCAACTATCATGTTCCTAACGTGTACTTAATATTTTATTAAGAGATTTAAATGTTGGATTGGAAAATAAAACATGTAAGATTTGGCTAAAATGGTAGATTTCAAAACTTTTCTAAAGATCAAAACACAGCGGAAGCAAGATAACCAAATCAACATGCCAAGCCATACATGATATTGTATATGGAAAACAATTATCATAACAACAAGATGGGGATTATATTACTGACTCCTTTTGCTACAGCTGTAATTCCTCACTGTGCTATCCTCTCCTTCTTTAGCCTTGCTTTTGAATCCTTTCCTTTGTCAATGTATCCTCTCCTTGTTGTTGTATCCTTAACCAATCCGATTTACCACTTGTTCTTCTTAGACAACTTGGTTAACAAGATACTTTGGTGGGAAGGAGAAGAAATATTTGGAAGAGATTTTTCTTAGAAGAAAGAAGCCAAAGATGAGACACGTCTCATGCAAATTTCAGCTAACACATGCAAGAAAGGAGAGAGAGTTCAAAAAATGCAAGAGCACCTCTCTTACACCTTGTCAATTTCAGTTATGCATAAAAAGAAAGAAGAAGTGGAGTTCATCCAATGCATCACTTCATTCCTTAATCAAAAAATAAAGAAACCATTAAATCAGACTCTTTTCATTTGTTTTAAGATGGCTATATGAAATGAAAAATAACTCAAAATGGCATGTCAATTTCAATTTTTAGTGGTGAAAGAAGGAAGATGATCCATCAAATGCACCTCTTTCATCTTTAATCGAATGAATGCTAAAAGGTTACAATAAATGCCATCATTAAAAGACAACCATTACACCATTTAATGGTAAGATCATTACTCCATTTAATGATGATAAAGCATGATAGCTACCATCTTTATTTAACAATTCAATGCTAAATGTGCAGCTGTACATTTAGCCCTAATAAAACCGAAAATTCACCTTTCATTTCTTTAAGACTTTTGTTTTAATTTAATTAATCAAATTAAACCAAAGTCTGGCCCATTTCTAAATGTTCATTTGGGCTTCTAATTAACCATTAATTAGTGCAAGCCCAACATTCAATCATGGGATTTAAAACCTCCATTTATATTTCTTACTTTGCTTTATAACCTTCATTGAAGTGAAGTAGGGAATCTTATTGGATTTAGGTAATTCAAGCTCTAATAAGCCCAGAATTAATTTAACCTCATTAGAATTAATTCTAGCTTATTAACTAAATGTCATTCCACTAAAGATAATTAGTTTAACTCTTGGATTGATAAATATTATGAGAAAACATATTTCAAATAAGATGTCTAATTGCAAACCCTATTATGAACCTTATTATAGTCATCCGCACAACAAAGGGTAAAATTTTCGTTTTGCCCTTATATTGGTTTTTCCTACTAAATCTCCCATTTTACTCTATATGGTGATTAACACATAAGATCTCATGTTGGTGTTAAGACTTGATGGGTAGCTAGTCCATCAAACTCCTGGCGCCAGTTTAATCACCAATCCCCATAAAACATCTAGAAGTAATGATATCACTATAAACTCTTTGTTTGGGTGAATGTTCCCTGATAAATGTTTCAATTAATAATTCCAACATGCATACACTAGATTAATACTCTGTAAAAATTCATTCCAATCATATCAAGAATTATAATGAAGCACATATGAGTTCATCACTCATCAAGATTGTGGTCTATACTAAGCAAATGCTAAAATGTATGTTTTAAGATTAAAGTAAGACCTACTTTATTCATTAAAATATACGTGATTCTAGATTCATTTAATAATGCCATTATCGATAGTCAACTACTATCATGATATGACACATCTTCATGTATATGTATATTATTAATTAAAGAATCTTGGTTCCTTTTGACTAGTTATATTATACTTATACAAATAAAACCAAACTCGTTTGTTTTATTAATAATAAATATTTTCATTACAAACTTGTAACAGGAAGAAGATTAAATTACATGTAAATACACTTGCTTTACAGGGCACTATATTTACATAACTCCAACAATCCCTCACTTTCCCTAAAGCAAGCTTGACATATTCCTCATTCCCATCCCTTCTAGGTGACCCTTAAAGCTCTTTTGAGACAATGTCTTTATGAACAGACCAACAAGGTTTTGCTCTGTGGGAATCTTTACCACATTCACTTCCCCACATTATATTATCTCCCTTATGAGATGCTTTGTGATTCCGAGGTTCTTTAGAATTAGCCACTACACCACTATTATCACAATAAAGTGTGATGACTTTTTCTGCCTCTGGAACTACCTCCAATTCATTTAGGAACTTAGCGGAGCCAGACTGCTTCCTTTGTTGCTTCACAAGTAGCAATATACTCAACCTTCATAGTCAAATCAGCTATACAAGATTACCTAACACTCCTCTAGACTATGGCTCCACCTCCTAAAGTAAATATAGAACCAGAAGTTGATTTCCTTAAATCAACATCAAATCGAAAATCAAAATCTATATATCCTATCAGAATAATATTACTTCTTGAGTAAACAAGCATTAAGTTCTTCATCCTACAATGATACTTAAGCATACACTTAATTGCAGTCCAGTGCTCCATTCCTGGATTGGACTAAAATTTGCCTACTAGTCCCACTGCATAACAGATATTCGGTCTAGTGTAAAGCATTGAATACATTAAACTTCCAACTGCTGAAGCATATGGAATGTTACATATGCGTTCAACCTCCTCTTGGGTTTTGGGTGCTTGTTCCTTTGAAAGTTTGATACCATGTCTAGTAAGTGTGAAACCCCTCTTGAAATCTTGTATGGCAAACTTATTGAGCATATTCTCAATGTAAGTTAATTGAGACAAAGCTATTTGTTTGTTCTTACGATCCCTTATAAGTTTGATCCCTAGAACATAGTTAGCCTCTCCCAAATCCTTCATTGAAAAACTATTCATTTAGCCATTCCTTAACTATGGATAACATTCCCACATCATTCCTAAAGAGCAAAATTCCCTCATAAGGATCCCATCCTTTACTAATATGTCAAGCCTTTTCTGATTGATATAACCCATTCTTAAGTGCCACAGATATTTTGAATTAATGCTAGAGTCATCGAAATGTCTTGTTTTTATTAATTCTGTGTTATTTAGTGAGCCTTTCATAGGTTCTATAAAGAACAATCCCTTTTTAATTGTTGTATTATAAATAAAATCCTTATTCTCATATATTGAAACAACATTTTCAAAATATAAGGAATAATCATACTTTATTAAAAAAACAAAAATCATGTTCCTTACAATCATTGTAATGTAGTAAACATCCTCTAAATATAACCTATAACTGCTAGGAAAATCTAAGATAACAACTCCCACGGATTCTGCCGAAACATAGGATCCATTTGCTATCTTGACTTGAAACTGGTCTTTAAGTAGTCTTGTCCTTTACTGGAACCCCTGCAAAGAATTAAAAACATGGTTAGTGGCTCCGGAATCTCATATCCAAGAATCAAATGATTCTGCCACATTTCTAGTTCTTAACAAACTTAGGAAACCTATACCTTGTTTACTTTTGAGGGACTCAAGGTAGACGGCATAATTTCTTTTCCAGTGGCCTGTCTTAGCAAAGTGGAAACATTTTTCCTTAGTGTCCACTTTGGCCTTATTTTTCATGGGTTGGGCCTTGACTCCTATTTGGGCCTTCTTTTTCACTAGACGTTTCTTCGTCTGCTTGCCCTTTCCTTTGGACTTGGAAGAAAATGCTACATTAGCCTTGGGCCCAATAGCCTTGATATTCAATATCTCTCCGTATTCTAGAGGGTATTCATCCACTCACTCAAGGTATAATCCTTGACGTTGAGCCTGAAATCCAACTTAAATTGTTGAAAAGAAGAGTTTAAGCCGATGATGATCATAATCATTTGCATTTCCATATCCATATCCACCCTAAGCATCTCAGCCTCTATAACACCCCACTCCCATCTGACATATACACGTGCACCCTTCAATCACACGTGGACATGCCCGATAAAAATGAGGTATTAACTATCTCACTTTCATTGTATCACATGGCATCGTAATTAAAATCACAAAGCACACATTTGCTAAAATCCAAATTTTCCTTGTTTTATATTATAACCATAATGTAAATTGTAGCTTTAAGTTCAACATCATCCATATATATACAACATCGTCCTATGAGCATAAATAACTCACTTTACATAGTATGCTACAAAATGTACAAAAGTTATTAACAAACTATGTCTTCGATGCCCAGCTGACCGACCTTTGAGCCATATATGATCATCAAAGTTGCATAAAATATGCTTCTATGGAGTCTTAGAAGCAAGGTCGTCTCACTCTAGATCTTGAAATTAACAATGGTGCAATTTTGATGAGTTTTACGAACTCAGTAGAGTAACCATCCTCGGTGGTTCACTCATGTAATAAAACGCAATCAATCATAATTGCACCAATCAATCATAACATTAAGTTCTATCAAAAACAAATTGTATTTCAGTCAAACAATTCAATCAGTCTATCACTTCATTACACTTGAATAAAAAACAGTCATTGGTTTAATACCATGTATTCAAACATGTAACATTCTTACAACTTTGCAAATCATTTAACGAATTCAAATCATATGTGAATACTATATGATCATATGTGAATACTATATGTATGAGACTCACATTCATTTTTACATTGTTGTGGCAGTGTGCTTTTTCAGTATCTTGTATCACCAGGTACATTGATCACAGTGAGCCTTAGGCTCCATATGTTTGAGCTTTAAGCTCTTTTCAGTAGTAGTCTCAGTCAGTAGCATCACCAGTCACAACTACTTTTATATTACATGTATTGAAATGAAATGCATGTTACAAATTATTCAAATACAATCAATCACTTTCATTCACATTATCTCAGTCAATACAATCAGTCACTTTTAGTTGATAATCCTTTAGGCAGTCTCATTCACATATGAGTAGCACTTCCAATAATATTCACATGTAACAATGCATCAGACGAGTATTGCCCGGAGTTCAATACACAATCAGTACATATTCATCATATATCTAATTAAATTTAGTAATATCAAATCAAATTAAAGTGAGGCCATCTTAGGTTACTCATAATTGCTCCCTTAAGTCTATTGCCTTGATGTTCCAGTAATATCGGGATGTGATCGCACCTACTTGCTCTCCTATATACATTTACACAATTTCACATTACTGTACTGCTTATGTAATTGAGTAAAAACAGGTATAAATGTACCATGTATCATGCATATGTAATGAAAAATTCTTGGGTATATGTACGTAACAAATTGGTGTACTCCAATAGTGCCAAAATTCAGACACTCATTCATTATTCACGCACTCATTCATTACTCTAACTTTTTCTGAAAGCATCCCATTCGAGTCAACTTTACGTAATCAATAAGATCAAGAAAATAATATATTTTTGTAACACTTTCCCCTAGAAAATTGTTCCTCTGTGTCTTAAGTTTCTAATGACAGTAAAATCATTCAATTTGGTTGATTATTAAATGAGTTATGCTCATACTACCACAGACTATGTACATTTGAAATTCTGGCTAGAGCATGATTATGCATTCACGTTGTAAATCCCATGTCTCTCAATTAAAATATAAAAAATTACCAAATTTATACCAATTTAAAGCTAAGAGAATAAGCTACAATTTGATGCAGACACCTTAGTCTAATTCGGCCTATATCAATACAGTTTATTCAGTAACAACAGGACATGATTTCTGTCCCTGGTAATGCTACAGCTTAAGCCAAGACTCAATTTCATGCCAATTTTGAAAGTATTAAAGACAGAATTAAAATTATACTTCTTAAAGAAAGTGGTAGAAATATTTCTTAATTTTAATCTGAATCAATAATCAACTCTTTTGGAAATCTTCAGGTCAAGATATAATTGAAATACCGAAGCATGTTCAGTGAAAATTCTCCAGTTCATAACATTTCAGCACATTTCCTCATTTACATCCTAAATCCATTAATCAAATCTTTCCCGAACAAATTAAGATGACTCCAAATTTTTATTGAGAGAAGGAAAATTTTCTTAAGAGTCTATTGGTTCAAGTTCCAAGTCATTTGGATATCGGATGACAAAGTTGTGGCTAAAAGAATCAACACGGTTCGGTTTTGGAAAACCCTTTGGGTGCAATTTCTCTTCTCTTCTCTCTCTAAAACGCAGATTTCTTCTTCTTCCATTTTTCCAAATTTTCTCACTCTATCTTATTCAATTAACACATATGACACCTAAACGAACTCTTCTACTTCCATTTCGGCTCATCTCAACTCAAAGAAATAAAAAATCAAATATTTAATATAAACATCAAAAATTCATATATTCATTCACAGAATTTATAGTTTCTGCATTTGCTCCATTTCTTTCCATTTCTTAATGAAGCTACCCATCTTACACACATCATGCATAAATGTCATTTTCAATCATTCACACATCATCAAACTCATTTGATTCATTTCTAAATACTCAAACACATTCACGCATAGCCATAGTAATAAGAACCCATATATGTATTTCTCTAAACCATAACAGAGTATATATATATTGATCGATTTTTCAAGAATTTCAGCATCATTTTCATAATCAAATATCATCCCAAAATAGAACCTATAGCATGCGGTTCTACATCACTCACGTATGCATCCATCCACAAGCATGCGACCATCATCTCTTTGATATTTATCATTATTATAACCATCAAAATAAAAGCACAACTTACTTGTTTAAGACTTCCCACTCTTTAGCAAAATTTCAGAACTTAAGAGAATGAGTTGTCAGTGGAGAGAAGCAAGGATTAAAAAAAAACCAAATAATTTAGCTCATCCTTTGTAAGGTGTAATGGTGATTTGAGAATCAAGCATATAAACCAAATGCACAAAAATGAAAAACGTATGGTGGTTCGGTGAAGGGGAATAAGGAAAGGAGTGGGTGATGATGTTCAGTAAAGAACATAGAGAGAGAGAGAATTGATAACCAAACATAAAGAAATATTTGGAAGAGATTTTTCTTAAAAGAAAGAAGCCAAAGATGAGACAATTCTCATGTAAAATTCAACTAACACATGTAAGAAAGGAGCGAGAGTCAAAAAAATGCAAGAACACCTCTCTTACACCTTGTCAATTTCAGTTATGCATGAAAAGAAAGAAGAAGTGGACTGCATCCAATGCATCGCTTCATTCTTTAATCAAAACATAAAGAAGCCATTAAATGAGACTCTTCTTATTTGTTTTAAGATGGTCATATGAAAAGACCAATAACCTAAAATGACATTTCAATTTTGGTTTTTAGTGATGAAAGAAGGAAGATGATCCATTAAATGCACCTCTTTCATCTTCAATCAAATGAATGTTAAAAGGTTACAATACATGCCATCATTAAAAGAAAACCATTAAACCATTTAATGGTAAGATCATTACTCCATTTAATGATAATAAAGCATGATAAATACCATCTTTATTTAGCAATTCAATGCTAAATGTGCAACTGCACATTTAGCCCTATAAAACTGAAATTTCACCTTCCATTTCTTTAAGAATTTTGTTTTAATTTAATTAATCTAATTAATCAAATTAAGCCAAAGTCTAGCCCATTTCCAAATGTTCATTTGGGCTTCTAATTAACCCTTAATTAGTACAAGCCCAACATTCAATCATAGGCTTTAAAACCTCCATTTATATTTCTTACTTTGCTTGATAACCTTCATTGAAGTGAAGTGGGAATCTTATTGGATTTAGATAATTCAAGCTCTAATAAGCCCAAAATTAATTTAACCTCATTCGAATTAATTCTACCTTATTAACTAAATGTCATTCCACTAAAGACAATTAGTTTAACTCTTGAATTAATAAATATTATGAGAACATATATTTCAAATAAGATGTCCAATTTCAAACCCTATTATGAACCTTATTATAGTCATCCGCATAACAAAGGATAAAATTATTGTTTTGCGCTTATATTGGTTTTTCCTACTAAATCTCCGGTTTTACTCTATATGGTGATTAACAAACATGATCTCATCTTAGTATTAAGACTTGATGGGTAGCTAGTCCATCAAACTCCTGGCGCCAGTTTAACCACCAATCTCCATAAAACATCTAGAAGTAATGATATCACTATAAACTCTTTATTTGAGTGAATGTTCCCTAATAAATGTTTCAATTAATAATTCCAAAATGCACACACTAGATTAATACTCTATAAAAATCCATTCCAATCATATCAAAAATTATAATGAAACACATATTACTGGATTGGAAAAATAAAGTATGCATGATTTGGATAAAAAGGTAGATTTCAAAACTTTTTAGAAATCAAAATTGCAGCGGAAGCACTATAACCAAATCAACATTCATAGCCATACATGATATGGCATAAGGATAATAAACATAAGAATAAGGTGGTAGAAATTATATTACCTACTCCTTCACTACAGCTTTAACTCTTTGTTGTACTATCCTATCCTCGGCAATGTATCCTCTCCTAGGAGATATATCCTCTTCTCGTTATTGTATCCTCTTCTTGATATTGTATCCTCGACCAATTCAATCTATCACTTGCTCTTCTTAGACAACTTGGTTATCAAGATCCTTTAGTGGGAAAGGAGAAGAAAACTTGAAGAGATTTTTTCCTTAAAAGAAAGAAGTCAATTTTTGAGACACTTATCATGCAATTTTCGTCTATACCATGCAAGATAGGAGAAAGAGAGTAAAAAAATGCAAGAACACCTTCTTCCACCTTCTCAATTTCGATTTTCATCAAAAGAAAGAAGAGATTTGCAT
>JAOSBN010174035.1:0-20124 GCA_027563595.1 Erythroxylum suave | reverse complement strand
AATTTCTCACAATCATAAAACATACATCAACAATTTCCATTTTTATCAATTTCTAATTCCAGCTATCATAAAACATATCATCCCAAATTTGTATCTCTTCTCTCACATTAAATAAAAGTAGGCTATTTGAGTGGTGCTCCAGAGACGTAGGCATAATTGGCCGAACTTCGTTATCAAATTTTTCCGGGTGTGTTCTTTCCTTATTTCTTTTATTCTGCATCTATTGTCTTGTTTGTTTTCAAGTTGTAGTATAGGATTCAATATTATTTGTCGGGTATATTTTTAGTGTTGTGTTCAATTTATTTAGGTGTATTTATTATTTGTGTGTGTACATAGGTTAGGTACTGACAAATAGACCGTGCATGTAATTTTTGTCTAGGGGGCCAGATTTTAAGTGGGACCGTTTGTGACCCCTTCGTCCTTTCCTGGGACTTTACGTGGAATGGTAATACTGTCTAGGAGGTCATTGTGATCTTTCCTGGGTATTACCAAATTGGTTCACTTCACTAATTGTTTACCTTAGAGGGAAAAATTACCAGATTTTCCCAACAAGTGGTATCAGAGCTAAATGTTCATCCTTGGTTTGTTTGTAATTTTTGTTATATTGAATACTATATTTTGAGTTTGTAATGACATAAAATGATCAAGAAACACCGAGGACATCCGCTTATTTGTCATAATGGTTGAGGATTCCATTGTCAAGTTTAAAATTGGCGATGGAGATATTTAACGGTGTTGGCCATTTCGGCATGTGGCAAGGGGAGGTCTTGGACTCCCTTTTCCAGTAGGGTCTTGACATTGTCATTGACGAAAAGAAACCAGAAAATGTTGATGATAAGGATTGGAGTACCATAAATCAGTTAGCATGTGGAACAATTCAATCGTGTCTATCAAGAGAGCAGAAGTATGCTTTCAAGAGCAAGACTGCTACTCACAAATTATGGAAGGCATTGGAGGACAAATTTTTGAAAAAGAGTGGTCAGAATATGCTCCTTATGAAGAAAAGGTTGTTCTGATCTGATTACCGACCAGGTATTACAATGAATGAACACATCACTATGTTTAATCAGTTAGTAGTAGAACTATTGAATTTGGATGTGAAATTTGAGGATGAAGATTTGGCTTTGATGTTGTTATCATCTCTTCCCGATGAATTTGAACACTTGGAGACTACGTTACTTCATGGAAAGGAGAATGTGTCTTTAGATGCTGTATGTTCTGCTTTGTATAGTCATGAATTGAGGAAGAAGGATAAAATGAAAAACAAAACAGCTACAGCAGATGAAGCATTGGTAGCAAGAGGTTTTCAGCAAAGCCAATCAAAGGGGAGAAGAGGAAGATCCAAATCAAAAAGCCGAGTTGCCAAAGATGAGTGTGCTTTCTGTCATAAGAAAGGACATTGGAAGAAAGACTATCCAAAATTGAAGAAGAAAGGGAAGGCTCTTAAAGATGCAAATGTTGCAGAGTGTAAAAGTAACGCGAAATCAGATATCTCTTTGGTGGTTTCACCTTCAGTATCGCATCTAGACGAGTGGATTTTGGATTTAGGTTGCTCCTACCATATGTCTCCCATCTAGGAGTGGTTCTTTAATTTTGAAGAACTTGATGGCGGGGTTATTTACTTGGGAATTGATAATCCATGTAAAACAGCCAGCATAGGTTCAATCAAGTTGTGGAACCATGATGGATCCACCAAAATTTTGAGGGATGTGCGGTACGTGTCGAAGTTGAAGAAGAATCTCATCTCTTTGGGGACTTTAAAATCAAAAGGCCTAGTTGTAATGATGCTAGATGGAATTCTTAAAGCAACTTCAGGAGCACTGGTAATGTTGAAAGGCATTAGGAAGGACAATTTATATTATTACCAAGGTAGTACAGTGATTGGGATCGTAGCAATAGCAACTTAAAGTAGCAAGAAGGATATAGAGGCAAGAAAGCTGTGACATATGTGTTTGGGATATTCTGGTGAAAAATCCTTGCAAACTCTTGCTAAGCAAGGATTGTTGAAAGGTACGAGACTTGCAAATTGGAATTTTGTGAGCTTGTGTTCTTGGAAAATAACGAAGAGTGAAATTTGGCACTACTATCCATAATACCAAGGGGATTCTGGATTATGTACACTCAGATGTATAGGGACTTTCCAAGACTCTGTCACTTGGAGGTAGGCATTATTTTGTCACTTTTGTTGATGATTTTTCTATAAGAGTGTAAGTGTTTACTATGAAGAACAAAGATGATATGCTTGGGGTTTTCCTTAGATGGAAAGCTCAGGTTGAAAACCAAAAAGGAAGGAAGATCAAAGTTCTTTGAACAGACAATGGTGGAGAATATAAGAGAGATCCTTTTCTGGAAGTATGCCAAGAGTGTGGCATAGCTCAGCGCTTCACAGTTAGAAAAACACCACAACAGAATGGGGTGTCGAAGCATATGAACAAGACATTAGTGGAGAAAGTTCGTTGCATGCTATCTAATGCTGGGTTAGGCAGAAAATTTTGGGCTAAGGTTATGACATACGCTCAACATCTCCTAAAATCGCTTGCCTTCATTTGCTATATGTGGCAAGACTCCTTTAGAGGTATGGTCCGGGAAACCTGCAACAGATTATGATTCTTTGTGTATTTTTTAGTTCTACTGTATATTATCATGTGAATGAATCAAAGTTGGATCCATGAGCAAAGAAGGCTTTATTTATGGGCTTCAATTCTGGAGTTAAAGGATACCGTTTGTGGTGTCTAGAGTCAAAGAAGACATTAATCAGCATGGATGTTACCTTTGATGAATCTGCCATGTTGAATAAGGTAACTCCAGAAGGGCTTGATGGTGCTTCAGAGCAAGTGGAGAGCATACCGAAGCAGGTGGAGTTTGAACAAACAGTGGTGATCCCAGCAAAAAGCACTACTAGTGACTCTCCTATGGAAGAAGAAGAGTCAGATGAGGAAGAGGTTCCAACCCAAGAACCTCTGCAACAATCAGAGTCAATTGCCGCTAGAAGGGCCAGGCGAGAAATTTAAAAACTGACTCATTTTACTGACATGGTAGCTTATGCACTTCCAGTAGTTGATGTTGTTCCATCTGCCTTCCCAGAAGCAATCCGAAATTCAAAAAATGGCAGATGGGTAGGTGCAATGGAAGAGGAAATGCAATCTCTTGAGAAGAACAAGACATGGAAGCTGACACAACTACTGAAGGGAAGGAAGGCAATTGGATGCAAATGGGTATTTGCAAAGAAAGAAGGATTTCTTGACAAAGATGATATTCACTATAAGGCAAGGTTGGTGGCTAAAGGTTATGCTCAGAAGGAAGGAATTGATTATAATGAGGTATTTTCTCCAGTTGTTAAACATTCTTCCATTAGAATTTTGTTGACCTTGGTAGCGTAGTTGAATTTAAAGCTAGCTCAACTTGATGTGAAGACCACATTCTTACACGGTGACTTGAAGGAGGAAATCTATATGTCTCAGCCAAATGGATACAAGGTTGCTGGTAAAGAAAATTGGGTTTGCAAATTGAACAAATCGTTGTATTGACTGAAGCAATCTCCAAAGCAGTGGTACAAATGATTTGACAAGTTTATGAAGGGTCAGAAATACACAAGAAGTAAATATGATCATTATGTGTACTTGCGCAGACTTCAAGATGGGTCCTACATCTACCTACTCTTATATGTTGATGATATGCTGATTACGGCAAATAGCCAAAGTGAAATTGACATATTAAAGGCTCAGTTGAGTAAAGAGCTCAAGATGAAGGATTTGGGAGAAGCCAAGAAGATTCTCGACATGAAGATAATCAGGGACAAAGAGAGAGGCAAGCTTTGGTTGTCACAGAGGCAGTATTTGAAAAAGGTATTACAACATTTTGGCATACATGAAGATTTAAAACTTGTTAGTACCCCACTTGCTCCTCATTTGAAACTAAGTAGCCAGTTATCTCCAAAGTTAGATGAAGAAAAAGAATACGTGACAAAAGTCCCATATGCTAATGTAGTTGGAAACTTGATGCATGCAATGGTATGTACGAGACCAGATATTTCATAGGCTGTTAGTGTTGTAAGCAGGTACATGCATATCCGGGTAAGGTTCATTGGCAAGCTGTGAAATGGATTCTACGGTATATCCAAGATACCATAGATGTCGGTTTAGCATTTGAGCGGGATGAATTACTTGGTCAACGTGTATGGATATTATGATTCTGACTATGTAAGTGACTTAGATAGGCGAGGGTCTACAACTGGGTATTTGTTCACTTTAATAAAGGCGCCAGTTAGTTGGAAGTCTATTTTGCAGTCAATGGTGGCTTTGTTTATAACAAAGACAGAGTATATGGTGATTGCAGAAACTGTAAAGGAGGCAATTTAGCTTTATGAGTTGCTTAAAGACTTGGGAGTTGGTCAGAAACAACTTGAGGTATATTCTGACAGTCAAAGTGCTATTCATTTAACAAAGAATCAAGTCTTTCATACAAGGACAAAGCACATTGATATTTGCTATCACTTTGTGCGAGAAATTCTGGAAGAAGAGGAGATACTGCTCCAGAAGATTTAGACTACAAAGAATCCTGCAAATATTCTGACCAAGGTAGTTACAAGAGCCAAGTTTGAACATTGTTTAAACTTGGTTAATATCCTGCACATTTGAGTTAGCATTTGGAAGCACCGTGAATACTGCTTTTATTATTTATTTGATTGAGAAGATTCATATTTAGTGGGATAAGAAATTGCACCAAGGTAAATATTTGTTACTATTTGACACCTTTTCATCTATCCCACATCATGAGTTTATATGTTTGGGTTGGAGGTTGGTAGTTATAAAAGAAACTTCACCCTCGCCCCCCCCCTCCCGCGCAATCAATCCTATAACGATAGATTATGAAAATGAGAAGTAGTTTGATAGTTATAAAAAAGAGCTCTCTCCTCCTATTGTAATCATCCCAAATTTGTATCTCTTCTCCTACATTAAATAAAAACGGGTCATTTGAGTGGTGCTCTGAAGACGTAGACACAATTAGCCGAACTCCGTTATCAAATTTTTCCGGGTGCGTTCTTTTCTTATTTCTTTTATTCCGCATCTATTGACTTTTTTCCTTTCAAGTTGTAGTGTAGTATTCAATATTATTTGTCGGGTATATTTGTAGTATTGTGTTCAATTTATTTGGGTGTATTTATTATTCGTGTGTGTACATGGGTTAGGTTATGATAAATACATCGTGCACATAATTTCTGTCTAGGAGGTAGGATTTTAAGTAGGATCGTTTGTGACCCCTTCGCTTTTTTTTTGGACTTTACGTGGAATGGTAATACTATCTAGGAGGTTATTGTGATCTTTCTTGGGTATTACCGAATCGATTCATTTTATTAGTTGTTTACCTTAAAGGGAAAAATTACCCGATTTTCTCGACAACTAATAGGTAGAAGTTGAAACGGAGATGCCTTACAACATTCATCTATAACAATCAGGATATCTAAGAGTCTTTGATAATTTAGGAAGAAGAAAAATTGTACAATATCATGAATTTATGGTGACAAAATAGAGAAAAGAAACGAGTAAAGTAAATTAGCGGGTACCACTATTAATAACGAAGATAAATTAAGAAGTATTGATGATTCCTCGGATATAGGTATACAAAAGGTGATATTATTTAGTGTTAAAAATTTTAAAAAATAAAATCCTCAAAGGTCCATCTAGCTTACCTGATGCATAGGACAGGAAAAAGTTGACCCTGTAGTTTTTGGTACTTAGCCATGCCAACAACTCCAACGTTCTAATCCTCGGTCGCCATGAATTACCCAACGTCATCAAATCTTATTATATGACAAGTAAGAAGTAACGTTTTGGTACAACTACTGATGAAGAAGACAGGCCATTTCAGATTCAACGCCGGTTCCCATCAATGATTTATTACCATAGTAATAATAATAATAAAGAAATAAATTGAAAAGGTCGTTACAATACATATGAGCATTAAGCCTTTGGATTATGTTTTGGGTTGAAGCAAGTGATATAAAGTATTAAATATAGTATAATTTTCACGAGATAAGATGTTAACGAGATATTTATGTATTTGGTATAAAACGTGTTAATTGACATCACAGAAACAGTGGTGCAGCCAAGTGTTGATATTTGGCCAAACAAAAGAGCAACGCAAACGGTGTTGTCCATCCAATACATAATAAAATTACAAATTGCGAATGCGGACTGCAACCTCACTTTTCATTTTATTAAAAGCGGCCTCCATGCATGCAAAATAGACTCTATGTCCTTAGTGTGCTATAGGAGGGGGCCAAAATTGTTGTTTTTACTGCATTATAAATTATATATTTTAAATAAATTAGTAATTAGAAATTAAAATGTCAATCTACTGAGAAGTTGCACGCAATCACTTTCTACTGCCAGCTACCAAATACTGAACACAGTTGCACAGGACATGCCAGTAGGACACACCGAGACCAAGTTGGAGGAATATGCGAGGACAATAATGGAAAAGGGATCTAACAGTAATGTCCATTGTGGTCAATTAAAAACAACCAACCAACTATCCCAAATGTAAACAACTGTGAACCCGGAACAACCTACTACTCAGCGCAGCTCAGACAAAACACCACCACTCCGTGTCTCCGTCTGTTGCTACGGACTAAATCAAGTCTCTCTCTTTCACTCTCACTCTCGTTTTCAACTCCTCTTGGTGTCATAGCTTCATTCGCAGCGTTCTCTATGGCCTCAATCTCGGGCCTCTGTTCCTCTTCTCCATCTCTCAAACCCAAAACCCACCTGTCTAAAACCTCCCTCAACCCTCCAACCCTTAAAGCCTCTCTCCCTTTCTCAACTCGCTCTCGACTAGCTCCGATCCGCTCCGTCGCTCGAGAGGTGCCCGCTGTTTTAGCCGAAACCAATGATAATATCCCGGTAAATGAGAAACGAGGATTGGAGAAAGACTCCAGTGTGCTGTGGAGAAGATATGTTGACTGGTTGTACCAACATAAAGAGCTGGGGCTTTACTTGGACGTCAGTCGAATTGGGTTCACAGATGAGTTCGTGGCGGAGATGGAGCCCAGATTTCAAAAGGCATTTAAAGCCATGGACGAGCTTGAAAAGGGCGCGATCGCCAATCCCGATGAAGGTCGGATGGTGGGTCATTACTGGTTGAGGAACTCGAGTTTGGCTCCTAATTCTTTCTTGAAGACACAGATCGATAAGACACTTGATACTGTTTGTGATTTTGCTAATCAAGTCGTCAGTGGTAAGGTCAGTTTTTGTTAAGGAAATGGGGTTCTTGTTCTACTTCTTCCATTCTTATTAGTTTAGTGATCGGGATTTGGGTTGTAATGCTTAGCCTGATTGATGTTGATTATGGGTTATTGATTTTTCTTATTTCCATGTTTTGTAGTAAGTTTAATGCTGGTTGGTTGGAAATGGTTTTCCAATAGGAATTCTATGTCAAATTACCATATTTAAATAATATCCACTGGTCTTCTAATGGAATGGAGACTATACATTGCGTGTTGGATCAGGCCTTAGCTTGGCTAGCTTTTTGCATGGAGTTGTTCTCTTTTGAGATTTTAAGTGCGTGTCTACTCATTGAATGCCTTTTATATTTGGGATTACTTTTCGAGTGATTCCTTTGTTTCCTGCTGTTGGATATTTACAGTATTAGTGGTTCATTCTTCTTTCCTCGTGGAATTTGCAGATTAAGCCCCCATCTTCACCAGAGGGCCGCTTCACTTCAGTGCTTTCTGTAGGGATTGGAGGTTCAGCGCTTGGACCACAGTTTGTTGCGGAGGCTCTGGCCCCTGATAATCCTCCTCTTAAGGTCTGGCACTAAAACGTTATGCCTTTTTCTAATTAGAAGCAGAAATATATGTCTTTTGCATCATCTTGCTTTATACTCTTAACGCCGATAGGTTGTCCAGCCATCTGATTTTCCTGCAGTGTGAATTCATCACTCCATGAACTTTCCTGATGTTATTATACTCTATGTTCTTCTGCCGCCATGAAGCAAAAATTTACATGCTAGAGTTACTATTTTGCTATGCCTTCGGATACACTCTATACCTCTTCTTGTCATTCCTTTTTTTTTCTCATGTTGATTGGTAAACTTTTTTTTCTCAAATGAGGAAATCATTCTAGTATGTATATTCTTAGGAAATTAGTGTGTTTTTATTTTTAAATGTTCTTTTGTTTGTGGAAGAAAGATGGTTACTGCATTGCATGTTTTATTGTAGAGAACATCATTTACTTACATGTATTGACCTTTGAAGATGAGAAACTCAGTTCCCTTCTTTAACTAATTTCCTAATGTCAGTCAAGCTGTCCAATCAGAAGCACTTAGCATTATCTCTCACTTATCGTCAAAATATTATTTTGCATAGTTACTGCCCTCCATTTTAAGAAACCTTTATATTGTGGTTGGTGATTTTCTTGTCTTATTGCAGATAAGATTCATTGATAATACAGATCCAGCTGGCATTGATCATCAGGTTGCCCAGCTTGGCCCAGAGCTGGCTTCAACGCTTGTAATTGTCATATCAAAGGTTCTCTACTTATACCATGCTTCTTTCCAAAAGATATGATCATATGTGAATGCAACTATGTTTCTGAAAGATATGCAAGCACATCTATTCATGCATATATGTGTGTGCAATTTTTGTTAACATTCTTACAAGTAATTGTATATGCATGCAATTATAATTCATTTCATCTCTTTGCAGAGTGGAGGTACCCCTGAAACAAGAAACGGTTTGTTAGAAGTACAAAAGGCCTTTCGTGAAGCTGGCCTGGATTTTGCAAAACAGGTTTTGACCTCAGGTTCTTGTTCTGATATCATTGATTTTCCTCTTTAAGAATCCAAATTTTATTTTTATTACTAAATTGGAACAAGGATTGATGAAACCTTTGTGAAACAGCTGCTCATTATTTTAATAAATCTACATTGTTTTGCACAGTTATTGCAATTCTTAACTATGTAGCAAATGTGTTATCACGGTTTTCATGCTTTTGTTGACTTCATGTGGTGATAAGCAGAACGATGATTTACCATTGATTATTGATGACTCTAGCCCTGTACAATAAACACTTTAACCAAAAATTCCCTTTGCGTTTTTACTTTGTCTTTTGTAAAATGCCGATGACATGAGAATTCATTTATTTTGCTCAGCACATACTGCACGACTGAGTTTTGCTGCATTATTTGATTTGGAGCTCCACTTAGTTTTTATTTGATTTGGAGCTCCACTTAGTTTACTCATGGTTAACTGGATGCAGGGTGTTGCAATAACACAAGAAAATTCATTGCTAGACAACACAGCAAGAATTGAGGGTTGGTTAGCTAGATTCCCTATGTTTGATTGGGTGGGTGGTAGGACGTCAGAAATGTCTGCAGTTGGCTTACTTCCAGCTGCACTTCAGGTAAATGATCCTTAACTCCCAAGCTAATAATTTCTTCTTATTTTTTCAATTTTGCATGCATAAATTGCCTTACATGATCTATGTTCCAGGGTATTGACATCAGAGAAATGCTTGTGGGTGCATCACTGATGGATGAGGAAACGAGGTCCAAAGTGGTAAGTGTTGGGTCTTAAATATTTCACAGAATTTGCGTAACTTCTTATGATTGAAGAGGATTCCACAAATTCTTGATTCAAAGTTTGCAGTTTTTACTCATTGTTCTTCCTTGTGAGTCCCAGTTGGTTGCATTTCTTTATTATTTTCTTCTTGAGGACCTTTGTTGCCAATACGAGACTTGTTCTCTAGCTTCTGCAGCCCAGTAAAAGTTAATAGGGATTTATCTGAACCTGATTCTAATGAGATTCATTTTATTTATGCATGATGAACATCTTCATACGAGTTTAACTTTGAAGCCCGTTACTTCTCAGCTAATGTAATTTTGATTCTCATAGTAGACTGATAGAACACTAGCAATCTTTTCTTATATGTATTCTAATATAGTATCAAACACCCAGTACACCCAGTGCTTAGTAAGTAAATAGTAGTGTATCCCTTAGGCTCTAGATCAAAGAAATTGGAAAAAAGAAGAAGTATAGCAGTAATGTAGGCTCACAGGACTCCTTCTGGACCTTCTCCTTTAAAGAACTCCCAAAACAGACAGCACCTTCTCCCCCCTTTTGGTTAGCTTTCGAGAGGCTAACCACTCTCCCAAACTTCTCTCTATTTTTCCTTGCCCTTTCTTGCCTCATGCTCTGCAGAAATACCCCCTCCTCTCTCCTCCCGGGTCCTACTGCTGCCAAGTTAGTTAGGATTGTCCCTCTTGTTTTCCCTGCAGCCCCTCTCTCTCTCTGTCTTCTAGAATATACCCTCAACCCCACGTGCCCCTTCTTCCTTTTATAAACTTTCTTAATTAAGGTCTATCATAGACCCATAGCAACTGAAGCTTTATAATATAGGTTCCTAATGAGGTTTGTAATATAGCAAAGTTAATGATGTAGATTTAATGTTATTTACTTTCCAAGCACAAGTTTGTACCTTTGAAAAGGATGAAGAGTGTTAAAAGTGCACTCCTTTGTCTGATACGCTTATTATTGGTAGCTTTTTATTATGGATTGAACCATTTCATGCCTCTTAGTAATGCTTTTTGTCTCCTTCAGCTTAAAAACAACCCGGCTGCTTTGCTAGCATTATGCTGGTACTGGGCTTCTGATGGGGTTGGATCCAAGGTACTTTCTTTTTTCCCTATTTAAGGGAGAAGTGATAATTATGTGACTTTTGAAAAAGAAGAAATGAATCAGTTTTTTTCTTGACACTTTTCTGCAGGACATGGTTGTCCTTCCATACAAGGATAGCTTATTACTATTTAGTAGATATTTGCAGCAGCTGGTTATGGAATCGCTTGGAAAGGAATTTGACTTGGATGGTAATCGGGTAATTACAGTCAATCATAGGAGTTATTTAACTTTCTCTTCTTCTTTTTTTTGGTTTGTTAATTTGACAACTGGTTATGTTAACTGTACTTTCTGAATGCAATGTTTTCATCCTGGAAATTAGCTAATGTTTTAAAAAATCATTAAATCATATGTAATCTTGATTGATTGTGATATTCGGTTCCATTTTGAGGTTCAGAGAAACTTTTTTGTTTTTGATTCCTAGTAGCATCTTTGTGTTTTTGGATGATGAGACATGTCATTTCACAGGTGAATCAAGGACTCACTGTTTATGGAAATAAAGGAAGCACAGATCAACACGCGTGAGTTTTACTTTATCTCATTTAACACCATTTGATAAAGCTGTTAACACTGTCTCAGCCAAAGTTTGATACGTTGCTTTATTTGATTTTATAGCTATATTCAACAATTGAGAGAGGGTGTTCACAATTTCTTTGTGACATTCATTGAAGTCCTTCGTGATAGACCTCCTGGCCATGATTGGGAGCTTGAACCAGGTGTCACATCTGGTGACTACCTATTTGGCATGCTTCAGGTTAGACATACAATAACTTACCATTTTATGAATGCTACTAGCTTCATAAGCACTCATGAAAGTTCAACTTCACTTTTTGAAATTGATAAATGCTTAGCATGTTCATTAGCAAAACTTATTTGAGTTGATGCAGGGAACTAGGTCAGCTCTGTATGCTAATGACCGGGAGTCTGTAACAGTCACTGTGCAAGAAGTGACGCCAAGGAGCGTAGGAGCTATGATTGCTCTTTATGAGCGAGCAGTTGGAATATATGCCTCCCTCATCAACATAAATGCTTACCATCAACCTGGTTAATATATTTATTTTCTTGAAAAGAAATTAAATCTGACAGTGAAGTTGTGTTCTATAAACTCACTGTTTTTGATAGCTTATTGTGTTGGTGTCTATTTCTGCACTTAATAATTTTAGGTGTGGAAGCTGGAAAAAAGGCTGCTGGAGAAGTATTGGCTCTTCAGAAGCGGGTTTTGGCAGTACTTAATGAAGCAAGGTAAATTTCTGAAATTAATAGTTCAGGGATATTCTTTTTTTTCTCATTTCATTCCTCTTAGTACTTAAAATGTTTGAATAAAGTCCTTGTTGTTAACTCTGTAAAACAATTCGCTAATGTTTTTTGATCACTAAATTTATCATCATATTTAAATAATAGAAGAATTTAAATAAGAAATTGTACTGAGAGGATTGGAAACAAGTATGATAGAAAGAGGATTACTAGCTTTTTTGGAACCAAGTTGACAAAAAGATTACAAAAGAGGATTACTAGATTTTTTGGAACCAAGTTGACAAAAAGATTACAAAGTGAGGGGACTGTAAAAAAGTATGATAAATAAGTAACCTAGTTGAAGAAAGGTTTGCTTTGTTGTTTCCAATGTAACTAGGCCTAAAGTAGAAGAAATTAAAGTCGGGCAATTGAAATGTGAAACAAGTAGGAGGACCAAAAAATTGATTATCCCTTAATGGTGAGTGTATACGTTGTGACTGCTGTGTCTGTTTTCTGGCATGCGGGAAAACTATAAATGACCATCAGGGTCTTCAATGAAGTCTTTGTTGAAATGCCCTCCTAATATGGACCAGATAAGATAAGTGAATATATGAACATGAAAAAAATATCCTTTCATTTTCCAAAATATGCGTTATCATGAAGCAGAGTATGGTAAGACAGCATGAAATTGTGAAGGGATTTTCTATTTTAAGAGAAGTTCTAGAAGAATGGATCAACTGCTTCTTGCAATTGATACATTTGAATCTTCTTCTGGGTGAGGAGACTGGACTTGCTGAAAAATATACTGACAAATGCAGGCTCAAATTCTGATCCTTGTGGGGTGTATTTGCCAAAAAACAAAAAAAAAGGCTAATTTCTTCAAGTGAACCATTGACTTAGGTTAACAATGGAATTTCCTGCTTGGGTTTTTTCTTTTTTCCTTAATGTTTGCTTCACTACAAGTGTTAGCTATTATGATCATCGTGCTCTTTCTTCTTCCCAGCTGCAAGGAGCCGGTTGAGCCACTGACGCTTGAGGACGTAGCTGACCGCTGCCATGCTCCTGAAGATGTATATCAATTATTCTCATTGCCAAAGTACCTTAAGCAATCAGTCTTTGTTTCGGTTAACGTTTTCTTTACTCCTTACTGCAGATTGAAATGATATACAAGATTATCGCACACATGGCAGCCAATGACAGAGCACTTATAGCCGAGGGTAGTTGCGGTTCACCTCGCAGCATCAAAGTTTTCCTGGGGGAATGTAATGTTGATGAGTTGTATGCTTAAAAAAAGTAAACAAGCCAAGTCTTTGTTGCTTAAAAGAGCTCCAATGACATTATTGGTTGTAGTACATGGAACACTTTAGTTTTTACCTTTCCCTTGGATTGGAGAGACGCTGGAAATGAAATTCCAGTTTACTATCTTTGCAATAACAGATGCAATTTGTCCGAGATCCAAAGTGTATGCTTTGAATGTCACGTCCTAATCTTCAGAGTCCGCTTTGGGGCATTCAACTCACGAGATGGGCCGACGACAGGGGTTTTGTCCTTTTGACGTGGCTGGTTGGTGAGTAGGAGCATTTGTTTCACATGGTGAGCTAACTTTCTAGCTAGGCTATTGTAAGCTTAGTGTCTCGTAGTGGTGGTTGGTGCCTTGGTGGACTCATCATTTCAATCATTGTCATTCCTTGTACGGATACCCTGTTAATGTTCGTTCTGAAATGGTATGCCTTCGGACCTGGGACCCATGAGGTAGCACCGAACTTTCAATCTCAACGAGGAGATTATTTAAAAAAGAAAAAAGGCGAGAATAAGAAAGCCCCATCTCATCTTTTACATAAACTTGCAAGTAATTTCATGGAACTCACAAATGCATATTTATTATTTAAAATTCTATATATATTTTTCTACTGTTTAGCAATCCAATTTACAGACGCAAATTTCTTATCCAATTTGTGTCTTTACCAAACCTTTTTGTTCCTCCATTACGTACTTGGAATATGGTGAGAAAACTCCAAATGGTAGTGTTAGAACCTAAACCTTATCTAATAACTGATATTCATAAATTAGTTTTTTTTTTAATTCCATCATAGTGACCCAAATATCCTTTAATAAATTATTAAATTCTTTAATTATCTTACATCATATGACTTTATGCAATCTATTGAATGAATAAAACAATCATAATATACAATAGTTATTATTCACATAGACTATTATCATCAGCACTCATAATTAAATGTAAGACTAACAAGGGTCACTGCAGTCATACACTATTAATTCAATATAATCCCTTCCATGTATCACTATACTAGCCCCTCTCTTCAATCATGATTATTAATGGGAAGCACATTATGGATTTAACATTTAGTTTTGTTTTTAACAGCATATTTCACAATCAAATACATAGAGAAGAAAACATAAAATTCAGAAATAATATATCCATTAATGTGTAAAGGGTGTCAAATACATAACAAGAGCTAATGTAGCCCTATTGTCTAAAAATCATCAATACACATAACGCTCATATTCTTTATATGATCAGAAAATATTTTAGGTAACAACCCTTCTGTCAAAAGGTTAGCGAACATAAGATTGGTGCTAATATGTTTCATTAACCCTTTACATTTTTGAACTTCCTCTTTAACAACAAATTATTTTAGTTTCATGTGTTTAATACTTTTCATTCTTAGAGAAGAAAACTAATGCAGAACTATCATAGCAAATTTTCAGCAGCTTGGTTAGCCGATAATCTCAAGCGCTAAAATAAAATTCTGCATCCATTTAGCTTGAATCATAGCCTCAAAGCATGTTACAAACTTAGCCTCTATAATGGATGCAATAATTACTTTTGCACTCTTTCATGAGATGTCTCCTTTAGCTAACATATAAATGTAGCCAAATGTGGATTTTCTTGTATCTACACAACTAGCAAAGTCTAAATCTTAGTGTTCAACCATTTTAAGATGATCAAACCTCCTAAAAGGAGCATGTGTTCTTTAGTTTCCTATAGATATCTTAAAGCTTTCTGTGTAGCTTTCTAGTGATCCATACTAGGATTACTTTGGTATCTCCCCAACATCCCAACTGTGAAGGTTATGTCTGGTCTGGTACATATTTGAGCATACGTTAGGCTCTCAACCATTGATGCATTTGGAATTGATTCCATTTACTTCCATTCTAAATCACTTTCGGGACATTGCTTGAGGCTAAGATTGTCCTCTTTCTAAATTAAAATTGGTGATGCTAAACCCTTTTTCATCTTACATATCTCTAATACTTTATTAATATAGGCTTTTCGAGACAAATCAAGTAATCCTTATGATCTATCACAACATATTTCTATTCATATCACATATAATGCCTCAGCTATATCTTTTATTTCAAATTGACTAGAAAGAAATTTCTTAACCTCAATTAATAGACCAAGATGATTAGCTACAAGCAGGATTTCATCAACATACAAAGCAGAAAAATAAACTTACTCCCACAAATCCTTAGATATGTACATCAGTTAATGATGTTTTCCTAAATCCAAAGGAAACAATAGTATCATTAAACTTAAGATACAATTTTTAGGAAGCTTGTTTAAGCCCGTACATTTACTTCTTCGATTTACACACCATATGTTCCTTTCCAACCTTTATGAACTCTAGCGATTGGTCTATATATGCTTTTTCCTCTAAATCCCCATTCAAAAAGGCAATTTTCACAACCATTTAGTGCATTTTAAAATCATAACCAGCCACCAAAGCCATAATAATTCCTAGGAGAAAGTCTCCTTATAATCAGTACCATATTTCTGAGTAGTAAATCTTTTAGTAACTAGTCTAACTTTGTAACATTCTAGGTTATCAAGAGAGTCACGTTTGGTTTTAAAGACCTTCTTAATGATATTTTATGGTTATTCTACTACAGGTCATTCACTTCATGTTCAATTTTATTATGAACAGTGGGTTCATTAATTTGATGTTCTTCATGATTATTAGGTTGTTCAATAATTTGTGGAATAACAACTTGAGTAGGTGAACAAGCCATAGGGACTTGCACTTCCATTTCTTGAATACATGTTGTTTCAATCCCACTAGCCTCACCATATTCAATGAACCTGACATTCCCAATTTCTATAATTCTTGTAGTATAGCCAGAAACCCTTATACTTCTTTGGATAACTAATGAAATAACCATTGATTGTTCTTGTATCAAGTTTTTTTTCATATGGATTATAATGTCAAATCTCTGCATTGAAAAATCAGACATACAGGTTTTTTTTAAAAAGTTTCCTTCTAGCATACAATTTAAAGGGAGTCTTGGGAATTGCTTTACTAGGAATTATATTCATCAAGTATATGGCAATTTTTAAAGCATATGCCCACAAGGAGTAGGTAAAGATGAATTACACTTCATACTCCTAACCATATATAACAAAGTTATATTTCTTCTAGTCACACCATTTTGTTGTGGTGTGCCTAATATTATATATTGCACAAAAACATCTTGCAAGGAATTTAGTAAAAGGATTAAGATTTTGACAACTTTCATCATACTTACCATAATATTTACCACTTCTATCAAACCTAATTATTTTCACTTTTCTGTTTATTTGCCCTTTAACCTCATTAGTATAAATCTCCAAGGTATTTATAACATGAGATTTATCATGTAGAAAATAGGCATACACATAACATGAATAATCATCTATAAATATGATAAAATATTTTTCTTTATTAAAAGTAGGCATATCAAATGGTCTACACACACTAGTTTAAAATATTTCTTGAAGCTAATCATTCTTATGGCTCCTTTCTTTATTATATGTTTTATTTATCTCCTTTAATATAATCCACACAAATATTAAGATCTATTTCAAAAAGTATTTCATTCTTTATTAGTCTTTTGGGTCATTCATTGGAAATGTTTGTCAAACAGTTATGCCACAAATAAATGGATCTATCATTGATTAAACTACTTTGATACCAATATTGGGATTTAAAGTCAATAAAGTTTCAACATAAACAATATCAAGGTTTAATTTATATAAACCATCTTGTAGTTCATTGTTACCAATCATGTGTTTATGTTTGTACAAACAGAAACTACTCTTATCATATTTAAATCAGCATCTAGATCTATCAAACTTAAATGAAGAAACTAAATTCCTAGATATACTAGATACATAAAATTTTCACTTAAGCAAATGATATCCGATGTTTAGGAATAAGTGATAATTCTCAATAGCTTCTATTGGAACTCTCATGTCATTGCCTGTATAGACAAATCTTTCATTTGATCTTGTGGTTTGTGTGATAAGGAATATCTCCAAAGTGTTAGAAACATAAGTAGGACAACTAGAATTAACCCACCAACTATTATTTAAGTTTATGGAATAAAATTTTTAGACTGCTGACAAGTCCCTTACTGTGAACCGTATAAGACTACTATAAAATTTAATAGATCACATACTATTCATGAGCAACATCATTGAGATTACAAATATTGCAACAAGACTTTAGTCTCTGAGAATGAAAAGTGGATGAGGATTTCCTCGTACAATTCATCTTGATCACCGTCTAAGCACGAGCCCTTTCAAATGAACTGATAGACCATGAACGATAAATGGAATGTATATGAATTTGTTAGACCCCGTTTCTAGAGCCCAACTTTCGGAGTCATATTTGAGTACATTACCTTGTAGGGTTCTTTTGATAGAATCTCATTAGCCAACTTAGGCTCACCCCCATTCTCATAACATTCCAATTCTTCCATAATTTGAATACTTGATATACGACAATCCATTCTTAGGTTTATATCCTCAACCGTCACCCTAAACAAATCACTTATCTTTATCTCTTATTTTCACATCAAACTAAGTACATTTCAATCTCCATTCAAGTCTAAAAATGTCAGAGAAAAGCATTGGTGGATCCACAATTTGCATATGTATATGATTTGGTACAATTAGCATAACTTCCACTATGGGTGTCGAATTATGGTCATTCGAGCATGGTTTCGAAGAGTAATTCGTGTTCTACAACTTTCATGAAGACCTCGAAGAGAGATTCTTGCTATTTAGAGAGTCAAAATTTGCACATTTTTAAAACTATCCTGAGAAAGTCCGCCCAACGGACATCAAGTCTCTTCAAACTGACATGAATTGAGGTGGGACACCAAAACACCCAAGAAGGTCCGCCTAACGGACAGTTACAGGTCAAATTTCATATCTCCAACTCCTACAAGTTACCTATGACCCATCTTATGCATATTTATCATTCCTAACTCATTTTCCTCATCATTTTCACTACCATTTCAACTCAATATCATTTACAACCAATTTATAATCCATGTATGATCATCATCCAAAAAACACAATCATTCAACTTATATACATTCATCATAAATTTCTGCATACACCTTATGCAATATCACTAACTTGTAACAATCATAACTTTCAGGTCCGATCTTCAAAATTTACAAATTATATATCATTGGAAAGCTAAAAGAATGAACTACAATTTCCTAGAAGACAACTTTATCTAAATTAGCCTAGATTAGTACAGTTTTTCCCTTAAATTCAAAACACATATTTCTACCCTTAAGAAAAACTTGAAATTTGCAATGTACAACTTGGAAAGTCCTAAGCATATCCATTCAACTACCAGCTTTACTTCTTTAAACTCCATAATTTCTACTCATTTGAATCATCCCTTACAACTAATTCTTATCATTCACAAAAACCCTATCTTTCCTTTTTCCATAATATCTCACTTATATATATATATATATATATATATATATATAACAACAATTCATGTTCAAAGTTCATCAACTCAAGTGGATGACTTCTTCAAGTGTACTTAATTCCAACTTAACCTTATCCTTAATTAATTGATATTCCAACTCCACCTCATCCATACACAAATTCACATTTCAAATCCACACACAAATCCATATTTCATTAACATCATAAATTAAGAGTTTTACAAACTTCAATGGGCAATCCGAGCCATAAAACAATATTTCACAAAATCCCAAAATACATAAAATACTTGAACTATAATTGCTCAACATACAACTGCAACCTTGTTTTAAATAAATTATTCCAAAACAAAACAAAACATGCAAATCTGGAATAGTGCCTTGACTCTCTTTCACTCTTTCTCTTACTTATCACCTGGAGATGGGACGAAGAGGGGGTGAGCTTAAAAGCTCATGGGTAACAAGCTTATAACCGAGAAACAAACCAAAGTCATCGAAATATTTATTTCGATTATAAAATTTCATATTGTAAAAATCCATGTAACAAATATTTCCCAAATTCACAACTTATCAAGAAATTCATAAACATCATGGATCATGCATTCATCAAACTTGTCACAATCATAAACAAATAAACACATCAGAAATGGTTTGGGTAGTCCGTAACAGAACGTACTAACACAATTCCATAAAATGATCTTGTGTAGCCATGAACAGAACGTATTATCGCAATCCCACATAATGGTTTTGTGTAGCCGTGAACTTAAGGAAGTCCGTGAAGGAGCTCCACACCACTAGCGGGCAGGCAGGAGAAGCCTTTAGACAAGTGCACTTGAATGACAGAACAGACCACCACAAACCCGCATAACTTGTAATTCATGACTTGAAAATAGATTACCCGAATTGCAACATTTCGTAAACTTGTTTTTCATGAACATGCAATTTTTCGAAAACCCTTTTCATTTAGCAATTCCATTCATCAACAACATTCAAATACTAAGCATACAGTAAATTCTCAAATCATTCAAAAGCAATGATGCAGTATTTGTGAAGCCATTGAAATCATTTTATTCTCTTGATTCAAAAGAAAACATTTATGGCTCATTGCTCAAATTATAAACATGAAACCCACCTTATTTCGCTTGCTTGAAAATCTTGCTCAAAAAGCCTCTACTCTTGCTCCTCTTGCCTCTCTTGATTTTCTTCAATATTGACAAAAATCCCCAAATCAAATAGACATTCCAATTGAGAAACCCATAAGACATATTCACTAAAATTGATCCTAGAATTCTTAAAAGCATACATTTCTTAAGCTTTATGAACCAAAACTCTTTCAAAAATTCAAAAGATTAAAAATCAAACTTACCTTGAATCTTCTCCAAATAGTGATTTTCTTGGCTCTAATGGAAGCTTTAACCTTCCTCTTCCTTTTTCTCTTCTTGATCACTCTCAAAATCCCTCTT
>JAOSBN010174016.1:0-20125 GCA_027563595.1 Erythroxylum suave | reverse complement strand
ATTCATCCTGTTTTCTAGCCATTATATCAGAGTATATAATGCTGAAATCTTTGCAAAAAGGATAAAATTGCTAAAGTTTTTCGAACCCGATAACTTGAACGTTCATACAAGTAAGGATTTGTGCCCTTTGACTCAATGCATAAGCTACTTTGTTCTCAATTCCAGCTTTATGTTTAAGAAAAAATGAATACTCTTATAAGAAAGAAACCCAATTTGCATGGCGAAAATTCAATTTTCGATGGGAGTTGATATGTTTGAGTTCCTCGTGATCAGAATACAACACAAACTCCTTAGAAATCAGATAATAACACCAATGCCGAAGTGTTTAAACCACAACATAAAATTCTCTGTCATAGTTTGAACACTTTTGCCTAGCTTCATTAAGCTTTTCACTGAAATAGGCAATAGGATGACCTTCTTGACTAAGCACCCCACCAATTCCCACATGAGCAGCATCACATGCAACTTCGAATACCTTTGAAAAGTCTGGAAGGCATAGAACAAGTGCTTCTGTCATTCTGTTATTGACTTCATCAAAAGCTTTGGATGCTGCCTCTATCCAAAGAAACTGACCCTTCTTTATACAATTAGTAATAGGCGCCACTATGGTGCTGAAATTCTTAATGAAACGCTTATAGAAAGTGGCTAATCCATGAAAACTTGGCACGTGATTCAAAGTTGCAAGAGTTGGCCATTCTCGAATAGCTTTACCTTTATCAGGGTCAACTTCCACTCCTTTAGATGAAACAACAAACCCAAAAACACCACACTCTCCATCATAAAAGAACTCTTCTTCAAGTTGATGTAGAGTTTCTCTTGGCGAAGAACTTGCATGACTTGTTGAAGATGGAAATGTGCTCTTCTTTAGTCTTGCTGAAAATCAAGACATCATCGAAATAGACAATAAGAAAACAACCATGAAATAGGTGGAATATTTGATTCATGAACCTCATAAAAGTACTAGGGGCATTAGAAAGTCCAAATGGCACAACCAACCATTCATAGAGTCCATCCCTAGTCTTGAAAGCTGACTTCCATTCATCACCAGGTCTGATTCATATTTGATGATACCCACTTCTTAAATCAAGCTTAGCAAAGATTGTAGAACCTGTTATTACATCCAACATATCATCCAAACGAGGAATAGGAAAGCGATACTTGACAGGAATCTTGTTTATGGCTCGACTATCCATACACATATGCCAAGAACCATCTTTCTTAGGTGTAAGCAAGGCTAGAACAGCATAGGGACTTAGACTTACATGAACAAACCCCTTGGACAATAATTCGTCAACTTGCCTTTTAAGCTCATCATGCTCACTAGGACTTATTTGATAAGCTGGAAGATTAGGTAGTGGGGAGCTTGGAATAAGATCAATTGCACGCTAGATATTGCGTAAAGGAGGTAATTCATTAGGTAACTTATTAGGTACAACATCACAGAACTCCGACGGCAAGTTGGACACTTCAAGGCTTAACTTAGAGACTTGGGCAATAGCTAAATGTTCTGTTTCTTTTGCGACAACTGCAAAAATCATTCTCGACTTGTTACTGGTAGCTTGGAATGGCTTTTTTGACAAGATTTATAGGTATTTTCTATCTTCAGTAAAGCCCTTCAAAATTTTAAGCTTCCCTATACATGTCTTGAAGTCATTTAAGCTCATTGGCTTCAAGACAATAATATTGTTCCCAAGTGTCAAAGTGTAGGTATTCTCACGCCTATCATGTTTCACATGACGATCATAAAGCCAGGGACGTCCAAGAAGGATGTGAGCAATTTGCATAGGAACTATACACATAGTATGGAATCCTTATAAGAATCATAAGTAAAAGAAACTAAGCATTGTTGAGTTACCGGTAGAGTTGTGTCATCTATCCAAGCCACTTTGTAAGGTTTAGGATGTGATTGGGTTGGAATTTTAAGACGTTCCACTGTAGAAGTTGAAACAACATTTGCACAACTTCCTCCATCAATGATATGCTTCTTAGCTTGGTCTCCACAACAAGCCAAGGTCTGAAATATAGCAGTACATCGCCAATCCTTATCTTCCAACTTAGGGACTGTAAGAATTTTTCGCATGACGGACAAAACAGAAGTGTCTACTTCATCATCATCTACCAAGTCGTCACATGTATAAATCCCATAGTTTTGGGTGTTCTCCTCCAAGTCTGGTTGTTGCTCCTCTTCCTCTTGCATAACTCCCACATGTAAGTTATTCTTTTTAGGACATTGGTAACCCATATGGCCTCGTTCTCCACATTTAAAACAAACAGGCCCTTTATCATCTCTTCTTCTATTTTGTGCTGCATTAGAAGGCAACCTTGGATTGTAAGAATGGTTAGGAAGTTATTGTGGGGTTGCTCTTATGCTTCTGTTTACATCATTGATCCTTCTTGCAGTTGTCTCCCCACCTTGAAAGCCAACTTTTCTTGCAATTGTGTAGTGCAAGTCTTCTTCTATCTCCAAAGCTACCTAGGCTGCTTGTTCTATACTGTACAAATCTTTTCCTAGTAAACCTCTTCGAATATCAGCCCTTAAACCAGTCTTGAATTGAGCAAGTGCTTGGCTAGAGTCCTCTATAATCTGACCATGAATCAATAGCTCTTCAAATCTCTGCACATACTCAGTGACAGACATGTTGCTTTGACGTAAAACATAGGCTGATTCACACATCTTTAAAAGAAAATTGGTTGGCATGTACTTTTCAAAAAGTTTGGCTTCATCTCAGGCCAACTGATACTTTGTGCTGGTTGTATCCTCTCCGTATCATGTTCAACCCCACGCCACCAAACCTTCGCTAGTCTAACGAGTTTCATCCTTGCAAATCTAACCTTCCTATCATCTGACATATCATACCAACTAAACAATGTCTCAAGGGAATCAATCCAATCACTGAATTTTGTACCATCCAATTATCCCTCAAAGTTAGGAACATCGGTCTTAACTCGCTTGGTGATATCACCAGCTGCATCTTGTGCCTGGTATTGCCCTCTTCATTGCGTCAGAAATTGATTTTGTTGAATAATTTAGGCACTCACTCCATCTTGCAAAAGTTGTTGGGTTTGTTGAATAGTCTGAGCAGTGGATATAGGTTGACAAAAGGTTTGGACAGTTGGCACGAGTTGCTGAAAATTCTAGGCTGAAGTGACAGATTGAGTATTGAGCATGGGTTGGCTGCTGGATGATTCCATTGGTTGCTTGCCTAAGCTCAAATTTGTCAGACGTGTAATTGCTGCATGTAGCTCATCCAATTTGGATTCAAACTTTGCTTCCATAACATTTATGGAGGTCTTCATACCTTGCATGTCTTCCACAAGTTTGAAATTGTTTCAGTTGTAGTGTCATGCTTGCGCTCAAAGGCATCAAATCTGGAACTTAATTCAGCATTGGTTACCATGACTATAAACAATTTTGTAACAAGAAACGTGCAGGATCTTAAAGCGTTGATACCAACTGATGTAGGATAGCTTAGAGGTTGGGTGTTAAGGATATTTCGGTGGGTTAATAATAGGAATTGAAGGGTAGATTTCTAGGAATCACACCTAAAAGAAAATAACCTAAGTTTCACACCTACAGTTCTTAGGAGTCACACCTAAGAAAAGATTGTTTCACACAATCAAAGTAGCATAAAAGCTTGAAAATTTATTAAGCAAATTTGTTCTGAAAATAAAGCATAACATGAGCCTTATATAGAGCTACTTGTTATCCTAATATGAAAAGGATTCTAATCCTAATTAAGAAAAATATAATACCTAACGGTTTCATACATAAATAACCGAACAATAATGAGAATAAGATTATCCATACACCAAACCCAAATCAATTAACATAGGATAACAGAATCAATTTCTAATGAGAGAAAGAAATGACAAAAACAGTGAAATACACTTAACCTGGGTCATTGACATCGATTTCACCTCAGAATCGAAATTAGGACATCTAGCCCTTCATGGGTCTATCTAAAAAAATGCTTCAACCTTATGAAATAATGTCCAACCGAAGACTCACTTACTGCTCTTGCTACTGTGCCTCCTCTCTATTTTTTCACACTATTGTTGTTGTTCTCTATTTATCTCATTTATTTTTTGGTCCACCTATACTGCTCGTGCCCATTTAAAACCTATTCACCTATGGAAAATGTTTGCATGAAACGCACAATATTTGCTAACCGCACGTCTGCATGAAACGTAAATGTGTGCTAACCTTTGCTTTTTCTGTCATTTCCTACTTTTGTGACTACATTTTGGTGTTCCTTCCCAGTTATGCGTCATCATTTCTACTTCTCTTCCAACCTGCTGCCTTGCATATTCTTCATTTTCATTTTTTTTGGTCTCAATTTGCTGCCATTTTGTTTGTATGAAATACACGTTACTTTCATAGCATGCACAGTGCAGGTTTTCAATTCTTTGTGTTTTTTTTCTTATCTTCTTCTTATCTTTTAATTTTCTTCTTCTTGCTCCATAAAGATAAATGAAAATTAATCTTCAAAAAATGACCCAAATATCATGCTTTCGGCTCACTTTAACTTCTTTGCTTCTGAATTGTGCCTAAAAACACATATGAATCAAATTGAGTATCCTAAGCAATTTATTGTTCTTAATCACTAAGTGTTATGAAATAATTAAATAGTCAGTTAAGCACAGATCAATATTCAAGGAAGGAAATGTTGATCTTTTGTTCAAGAAGAAACCTATCAAGGTGTTGTTTCATTTAGAGGCACTTTCCTATAGAATATTTTAAGGAGTTGAAATACAAGGTATAACAGTATAGGAACATAGTGGAGGGGAATTGGAAGAGTTCAGGTTAGGGTTCTATTTTATAATAGATAAAGGATCTGTCATAGTACTAAAGAAACAAGTAAAGAAACTAGGCAGTGGATATTACCTTTACTAAAAATAGTAACATGAAAAGAGAGGGAGGAGGCAAAATATTATAATTAGAGAGAAACTTTGTAGCAGAGACTTAGAAAGGGAACTGGGCATAAACAATACAGTGGGACAAGAGAAAGAATGAGAAAAAGAGATAAAAAGAAAATTGAGAGAGGAAAAAAGGGGGGAGGAAAAGCATACTAAAACTGAATTGGGGAAGGAAAACATAAGCAAGGTGACAACAAATAAATGAAAAGGAATGATTTTAGGACCAATGGCGAAGACATTGAACTAGGATCTAATAAAAATAGACACGAAATAAAGGAAGTATATAGAGAGGATGAAGGAAACACTTAAAGTGGGAAGACTTAGAGGGAAGGAGAAGAAAACTATTGTTGTGTATAAGATTATATAATTCATTATATGTTGCTAAATTCGAAAACCAAAGAAATCAAAAAAGAACTAAGCAAGAAGAAAATGTTAACCTCTAAGTTATTTGCACTTTTTAAAGGAAATTTTAAGGGTAGTAGTTAATCAGAGATCAACAATGCCTAAAGGAGTAATGACATGAAAAAAAAAAACAATTTTGTAGGTTTATACTTAGGATTTTTTATCTTCTTTATGCTATTTTGCATGGTCTTTTCAATTAAATGTTTCTAGTTCCTCTTCTTTCTCCTCTCTACATAATTGCCTTCAATAAAGGAAAATCTAAAACTAAAAACCAAATAAAATAGGAATAAGTAACCAAGTGATGTACTTTTGAGAAGCAATTTTCTCCTTGCAATATTGTTTCAACAAAGTCATTATTAAGCTTCCATAATTTAGGAAGTTTGTCAATTAAGGTTATTACAGGGAGGAAGAGAAAGAAATACTCTATTCATCTAAAGCAACATTTTGTTTCTTCTAATACAACCATAAGTTAGAATTATGTGGCTTTATTTGTTTACTCTATTTTCCATTAATTCTCTTATGTAGACCCATATGTTATAAGTTAATTATTTAGTGTTCCCAATAGAAACAAGATAAAAATTATACCAAGGAAAGTAGATGAAATGAAATCTTAGGGCCCTTTTGATTCCATTTATGATTTTTATTGTGGTTTTTAGTTTTTTTAAGTTTTAGTTTATGTTTATTGATTCTTACTGTCAATGTATTTATATTTTTATTACTAACGATAGTTACATGTTAGATAAAACTTAAAAATAAATTATTATTAATTAATTAAATTTATTTTAAGCTCTTATAAAATATTTATTAATAAAATATCAATAGAAATTTCTTTTATTTTATTAACATAAATAAATATATTTATTTATATATTAATATATTTTAATTATTAAATCAAAAATTATTTGAATTTTATATTTTTCAAGATATTGTAAATTTAATTATATATTAATAATTTTGCAATTTAATTTAATTATAAAAATTACATAAATTATTAAATAAAATTATTTATAATTCTTATTAATAATTAATATATTGAATAATTAAATAGTATTTATTTAGTTGAAAGTAAATCTATTACATAAAAAACAGAACTAAATCTATCATAAACTTATATGTTTAAGTTAAAGTATGAACAACTTAATTCATAAATCTCTCAACAAATTTAAAGGACAAATACAATGCATCAAATCAAAATTTGGTTTGAGGCTTGGGTGGAGAAGAAGGTGGATTGTCGATCTAGAGGTGTTTATTCCACGAATCAGCTAGTTTAATGTATAGATCAGCATGTTTAGTGTATGATGGTAATAGTTCAGGAAGCTTTTCAGGCCTAGGCTTTGAACTGATCGATTTGGGTTTAACAGTGGTAGGATGAACATACTGCCTGATCAGAGGATAATTGAACTTGAATACCTTTTCATAGTCAACTTCTTCAGGGTATGAAGGTGGAGAATAAATTGGTGGGATAGGATATGTTAGCGAAGGATAGCTAGGTTGGTTAACTGGAAAGGATGTAGGATAAGCTCCATAAACACTTTTATACTATTCTTTTCGCATGTCAGCTTCCATTCATTAAAGGATCTCTTTCTCCTTTTAAAGAAGTGGACAAATCATCGGCATTTCTTTCTTCTGAAGGGCTTGTAGCCTTCCTTAAGAGACATGTAGGATCTATGGAACTTCTTATAGGAGAACTTCTTGTGGTGTTTCTTCTTTGTATGGCACTCAAAGTTTTTTTTCTCGTTACACTTAATCGTCAGATATGGCCTTTTGCTCGCTTTCTTTAATAGGGGACTGCCTTTAATTTAAAAGTTTAGTTTCCACGTCAGCCTATATCACTTTATCATCAAAACCAATTATTGTAGTTTTTACTAAGATTTTTGAGCCAAAGAAGAAGGCCATTCCAGATAGCCAATTGCTTTGATGGCAAGAGTGGTTCTCACGCTATAAATTCACCATTTTCCATATCAAAGGCCATCATAACATCCTTACAAATTTTCTCTCTCAGCCTACCAAAGAAGTTCAGTTAGTCTCTTCTCTTCTCTCTACCACCATCCCTCTCCTCCTTCCAATCCTGGACAGTAATCTACCTGGCCCAAATATTCTTATTGGAATAGATGTCTATTGTCAAATATCTCCATTACAGATTCTACCCACAGGAATCAGATGTCGTGCCAACCTTGGTTCTTGTACTGACATCAGGAATGTATTTGAGCTTACTCACGCTTCACCACATATTATATTTAAAGATTTTGGTAAGTTAACAAATACAAATCATGTATTGAAAATCCATACAAGAAGTACTCAATAAACTTAGTCTAAGTTGTTGGAGTTATGTTAACGACTTGCTGTAAAATAAGATGATAAGTTGTATTTTGATATTTTTCTTATTCTCTTATTTTTTATGATATTAAAAGTCCTACTTCTTAGAGGTATAGACTAGCAATTAAAAGAAGTTATTTTCTTTTATAATAAAATAGTATGCAGTACGAGTAATAGGGAAGCTTTTTCTAAACAAAATACTTACAATTCATTCTTATCCAAAATAGAATTTTAACTTTTATAAACAGCTTAATAGCTTTAACTATGATATATCGATGTTATGAAAGCAAAACACAAATTATGGAAATCAATAAAGAAAGAACTGAGGCATTGGAAGGAAGGCTAGGAACACTTCACGATAGGTTTAAGAAAATATAATTAGGTGTAATTGCAAGTTTTATCAGTTTGAATGTATAGTTAGCAAGGTGGTTGCAGAATTATCATCCAAGCAAAACCCATTATAAAGTAGCACCAATCAAAATAGGATTCCCCTTACTGAGCTTTCTTTTATAAAGGACGAAATCTTAAGCAGTGTTTATAGGAGGGTAACTTTTATGCATGGACCATGCAAGGTGTACATGAATTTAATGGCATCATGACGACATGTCTATGTATAAAGCAAAGGAGAGCTAAACAACAACATCCATAATATTTGGAAAATGTAAAATGACACCAGAAGATGACCAAAATGCTAGCTACAATAGATGGAAGTAAAATGAAGCATCTCAAAACAAAACACTAGATGAAACAAAACACAGCGTAGTAAGAGAAGAAAAGAAGAACGGCTGAAATTTGCGCTACGCTTGTGTTTAACACAAATGTTTGTCTTAAACGTAGATATAACAGATATAGAGAGGGTTTCTACATGGGTTTTTAAAATAAAACAAGTATAACAGAAGAGCGAACGCACTGTAGAGTAGGGACGCCTGTTCTTACATTTTTTTAGAGATGGTTTTTAGACAGCAACATTTATTTGGAGTGTTCTCTTCGTTCTTCAACTTTAAGACGGAGACGATGGTAGATAGTTTCAGCTTTTTTGACAAAAGGCTAGACTCTTGGTGCCAGTTCAATGGGTATATTAATGTCAAGTCACGGTTAGGGTATTTCATCTTATTAACATTGTAATTTCTTTACAGATTGTTGTGTTGTTTGTGTTGATTGAATCGGGTTTTGGTTTGATGATCTTAATACATTATTTTGATTGTTCTATTTTGAACCTATTAATATAATATTGAATGTAACATGTAATTGTTACATTTGATATTTATTATTAGAATCTGATGGTCCAGTGTTGTTAGGACCAACATAACTTAGGTTAGATAACCCAAAGGTGTGAGGTTACTGCCTATATTGATCATTTTCCATACTATAATGTTACTACTAAATTAAATCTAAAGATTGTATCTTAGGTTATTCGATAGTTAGGTTTAATTAACAATCGTATCTTAATTAATCACAACCTAAAGGAAAACCAAGATTAGTAGAGCATTCTATTAGTCTCATATTAATAGCCGAAGAGAGGTGTAAAAATGTTAGGATGATGGAATATGCCAATTCGTGCTTAGGCCGAGATTGCCTATAAAACTGGACCTTACTTATATTTAACACTTTAATTACTTTCGATTGTTTCCTTTAATTTGTTTTCAATAGTTTACTTCAATTTTATTTTCTAAATTGATTAAAATCCAAACCCCCTTTATATTTTTATTGCATCTATTAATTCCATTACAGAAATTAATGAAACATTCCTTGTGGATTCAATCCCAACTCACCATAACTAAAAATTTTAGTGTGCAGAGTCGGTAAATTTTGTAGTGCACTCGACATGCTTTGCCAAATTTTGGCGTCATTACTAGGGAGTGTAGTGGTTTAATTTTCGTTTATGATTTTAGTTTGTGTTTTTTATATATTTATTTATAATCATTTCTTTTCTGTTTTTATTAATTTTCAACCATTTGTTAGTGTTGGTATATGGTAGTGACCAGGACGAAATTTAGCAACTTAATCCAAAGATCGAGAGAATACTACGGAGGTTAAGAAGAGAAGCAAGAACAATTTCAAAAGTTGACCCATAACCTGAATCCTAAACAATTATTGCAAATCCGAGGATGCTTAGGGAGTTGGCTACACCAGATTTAACTTAAAGACCATTATGCACAACATTGTCAAATTTTGTTGAACATGTTAACTTTGAGTTAAAGTTTAGACTAATACATTTATTGCCTAACTTTCATAGTCTTACACGTGAGGATGCCGTAAGCACCTTAAGGAGTTCGATGTGGATTACTTAAGCATGAAGCCTCATGAATTTATCGATGAGCAAATCATGTTAAAAGCCTTCACGTTCTCACTCAAAGATGCATTGAAAGATTGGTTGCTTAATTTGCCATAAGCATCTTAAGGAGTTCGATGTGATTTATTTGAGCATGAAGCCTCACGAAGTTATCGATGAGCAAATCATGTTAAGAGCCTTCTCGTTCTCACTCAAAGATGCATTAAAAGATTGGCTGCTTAATTTACTAGCTGGACGTATGAATACATTGTTGGAGATGAAGAGACTATTTTTAGAGAAATATTTTTAGGCCTCAGGGAAGGAAAGTATTTAGAAGCAGATATATGGTATCAAGCAGTATAACAGAGAGTTTCTTTACTAGTATTGGGAGAGTTTCAAAAATTTATGTGCTAGTTGTCTACACCACAACGTACCAGAGCAACTTCTCATCCAATATTTCGGTGAAGGACTACTATTGATGGAGAGTTTGGTTGATGCAGCAAGTGGTGGTGCACTTTGCGAGAAGACTTCCCTTGACGTCATGATCCTACTTGGATGGTTGCTAACACATAACAATTTAGCACTCGCAATGATGTTCAATGAGTAAACGAGGTAAATACTCCATCTATCAAACATCGTTTAGATGAACTCGCATCTTTTATAAGACATATTACAATTAGATAGGCACAAGTGAAAGTATACAGAATATGTTCAAACACAAGCCATCCAACTAATAAGTGCCCGACATTTAGAGGGAACTTCACGAACCAATATAACTCGTATTTAGAGGGATCATCCCAAGTTGAGTTACAGAGGGAACAGACAGCATAACTACTTCTAGAATTGGCCATAAGGAGCACTAGGATTTTAACCAAAGCAACAAGGAGCACAAAGAGCCTCTTCTTCTAGTTCAGGTACATCTTTAGAATAACTTGTTAAGAATCTTGCTACTAACAATTTGCAATTTCAAAAAGAAATGTAGCAATTACAACAAAGTATGCAACAACAATTGCAATAGGGTTTACAACAAATCTAGCAGGAGATAAAAGCAAGCCAACAAAACATGGAAAACTAAATGGGTCAGATGGTAGTGAGGATAAACTATATCGAATAGAAAATTGGAGAAAAGTTGTCGTCCCAACCTGAGGTGAACCCAATGAATGTCAATGTGATAACCCGAAGGAGTGGAAAAGAGATTGACGGTCCTAAAAAAACTCCACTGAGGATTGCCATTAAGGAAGAGATCGAGAAGGAATTAGGAAAAAGGACCATCTATCATCAAGCACAAAGGTAAATTTCAAAAGCCCCAATATCATTAAGACTAATCCTTCACCTTTATCAAGTAGATTAACAAGACCGAACAAGGCGGAAAAGGACAAAGAGATATTGGAGACTTTCTAAAAAGTGGAAGTCAATATACCTTTGCTTAAAGCCATCAAGCAAGTACCAAGGTACGCTAAATTCTTGAAAGAACTATGTACACATAAAAGGAAACTGAGGGGTGATGAAAAAGTAATGATGGGTGAGAATATGTCGACGATATTTAAAAAGAAGATGCCTCCAAAATGCTAGGATCTAGGTATGTTTACCATTCCTTGCAAAATTGGGAATAGTGTGATCAATAAAGATATGTTAGACCTGGGTGCTTCGATTAATGTGATGCCTCATTCAATTTATGCTTCTCTAAATTTAAGTCTTTTAAAAGAAACAAGTGTGATAATACAATTGGTTACTGCACTAATGCCCATTCTGATCATGTGGTTGAGAATGTTTTGGTGCAGGTGAATAAGTTAGTATTCGCTGCAAATTTCAATGTTAAGGATATGAACAATGACACTTGATGTAATCTAATACCTATCTTATTGGGGAGACCGTTTCTTAATATAGCTCAAACTAAGATAGACATTCGTGAAGGCCCTCATAACAGAATTTGATAGGGAAGTGATTCATTTCAATATTTTTAAAGCCATGAAACATCCTCCTAATGACCACTATGTTTTTTCTATTGATGTGATTTATCCTTTGATAAAGGAAATGTTTAAATTAAGTTACAAGGATCATTTAGGAACAGTTTGACTGAGGAATTAGAAGCAGAAGCTAACATTGATGCTGAAATGGGAGAAGAGCTTATGGAAGTGAAGGCCGCTTTGGAATCATTGAAAAACTCTCCAAAAAGGTATGATTTGGCTTCTATAAAACTATCTAAATCTCACGAAAAATTGTTATCTTCTGATGTACAGGCACCAGAATTGGAATTGAAGCCACTACTCACACACCTAAAGTATGCCTATTTTTGGAGATAAACAGACTCTTCTAGTTATCATTTTGACGGAGTTGACTTCGAACTAAGAGGAGAGACTAGTTTAAATGTCGAGTGTGCATAAGAAGGCCATCAGGTAGACTATCGCGGATATCTAAGGGATAAGCCCATCTATTTGCATATACCTCATTTTTTTAGAGGAGGATGCAAAATCCGTAAGGCAAACTCAGCATAAGCTGAATCCTCCAATGATGGAAGTTCTGAAGAAAGAGGTGTTGAAGCTTCTCGAGGCTAGGTTAAGTTACCTTATCTCTGATAATAAGTGCGTAAGTCTCATACAGTTGGTTCTGATGAAGTCTGGAATCACCGTAGTGATAAATTAGGAAGGTGAGTTAGTTCTCACCCCGAGTGTAAACCGGGTGGTGAGTATGTATTGATTATAGAAAGTTGAATTCTGCAACTCATAAAGACAACTTTCCCTTCCTTTTATTGGTTAGATGCTTGAGAGATTGGCTAGCTATGATTATTATTGCTTTCTAGATGGCTTTTTAGGTTATCTTCAGATCTTGATCACACAGGAAGATCAGGAGAATAACACATTTACATGCCCATTCAATACGTTAGCGTATCGAAGAATGTCATTTAGATTATGTAATGAACCAGTCACGTTCCAAAGGTATATGGTAGCATTTTTTTTAGTATATTAAGAAGATTATTGAGGTACTCGTGGACGATTCAAGTGTATATGGATCTTCTTTTGATAAATGTCTTGGGAATCTTCCTATTACATCTAACCTTATATTGAATTAGGAGAAATGTCATTTTATGGTAGATCAAGGTATAGTTCTGGCCCATGTTATATCTAATAGGGTATTGAGGTAGAAAAATCTAAGGTTGATCTTATTTCTTTTTTACCTTACCCCTCCACTGTGTGAAAATTGCGTTTTTTCTTAAGCATGCAGGTTTTTATCAAAGGTTCATTAAGGACTTTATGAAGATAGTTGCACCACTATGCAAGCTCTTATAATAAGATATCTCCTTTGAGTTCGTGAGACATGAAAGGAAGCATTTAACAAACTTAAGGAGCTTCTGACATCCCCACTAGTGATTTAGCTGCTAGATTGGAACCTCCCCTTCGAAATCATGTGTGATATAAGTGATTATACAAAGGAGGCGGTTCTAAGACAAGGAGTGAGAAAAGCTTTGCATGCCATCTATTATGCTTCCAAGGTTTTAAACCCAACCAACCAATTGAATAATTAAACTATTGAGAAAGAACTCTTATTTGTGGTTTTTTCTTTGGAAAAATTACGATCGTGTTTGCTTTATCATAAAGTGATTGTTTATTTTGACCATGTAGCTTTTACAAAACTTGCTCACGAAGAAGGAAGCAAAATTGAGGCTGATCAGATGGATTCTTCTCCTTCAAGAATTTGACTTAATGATCAGAGATAAGAAGGGGGCAGAAAACGTGATGGCGGACCATCTTAGTAGTTTGATAAAAGAAAAAGATGATATTCTTTTGCAAGAAACCTTTTTAAATGAGCAATTATTTTCTTTCGATGTTACTCTTCGATGTTATGCAGACATTGTCAATTTTTAGTTACTAACAAATTACCTGTTGGTTTGTCAATAACTCAGAGGGATAAGCTATAGAGCAAAGCGAAGTATTACATATGGGATGACCTCTATTTTTGGAGGCACTGTGCATATCAAGTTATCAAAAAGTGTGTACCAAAAAATGAAACATCCTCAGTCTTAGCCTTTTGCCATTTGTATACGAGTAAAGGACATTTTGGCGTGAAACAAAAGGCTAGTAAAGTTCTAGAGAGAGGCTTCTACTGGCCAATATTGTTCAAAGATGCATATACCTTCTATAAATCCTATGATAGATGTCAATGGTCAAGTAACCTATCCTGTAAAGATCAATTACCATAAAATCCTTTGTTTTTCTGTGAGATTTTTTACGTTTGGGGCATCGACTTTATTGGAATTTTCCTTCCGTCTTTTGGCTTTACTTATATATTGATTATAGTTGATTATGTTTCTAAATGGGTGGAAGCCAAAGCTACCAAGACTAAAGATGACAAGGTTTTTGCAGATTTTGTTAAGGCCAACATTCTTTCTAAGTTCGGGATACTAAAAGAAATCATTAGCAACAGAGGAACTTACATTTTCAATAAGGTGATGGAAGAAATGTTCAAAAAATATAACATCTTACAGAAGGTTTCCACTACTTACCATCTCCAAACCAACTGGCAATCTGAAGTCTCAAATTAAGAAATCAAGTTGACACTAGAGAAAACCATGCAGCCTAATAGGAAGGATTGGAGCATGAGATTAAAAGACACACTATAGGCCTGTAGGATGGCTTACAAAACACCAATTGGAACGTCTCTGTATAGATTGGTGTTTGGGAAGCCATGTCATCTTTTGGTGGAATTACAACACAAGGCATATTGGACTATCAAAAGATACAACATGAATTTAGATGATCCAAGTGTGCATAGGAAGATGTAGCTTCACGAGTTAGATGAGATAAGGAATGACTCCTATCAGAACACAATGATATATAAGGAGAAGACAAAAGCTTTTCATGACAAGATGATTTCAAGGAAAAGCTTCTTGGTGGGCCAGAAAGCGTTGCTATATCACTCCAAGGTCAAATTATTTCTAGGTAAGTTACGTTTTCATTGGGTTGTCCATTTGTTATTACTCATGTCTTTCCTTTTAATGTAGTAAAGGTACAGAGCCTAAAAATCAACAAGACATTTAGAGTGAAGGGTTATCGCTTAAAGTGGTATTATGAAGTCTTCTAAAAGGAGTATTTGGAGGTGTTAATGTTGGAGGATGCAATTTTTGTCACTTGATTCAAGCAACGGGGAGTCGAACCAATGACGATAAACAAAGGCATTGCTTGGAATGCAACCTAAAGGAAGTTACTTTCTGTTATTTACATTTTTGAATTTACTATTTTTGTAATCTGCTCCATTTCTTACATTTAATTTTACATTGAGGACAATGTAAGTTTTAGTGTGGGGGTGGGTATCCTAGTTTTTATGCATGTTTTTTAGCTTAATTGTTGCTTATATGGCTTCTTAAGCAGTTTTCAAAATCAAACGAAGAAAATCAGAACTTTTCTTATTTTTTATTATTTTAAAGATTATTTAGTCATAATTAGAGTGTAAATTAACTAGCAAAATCCATATCAACCTTAACATGCACCTGTTTTCTTGTAATTGGTTAATATGTATTATTCTTAGAAGAGTAGTGACTAGTAGTGGACAAAAACCAATGAGATTTTGAGCCATATTAGACTGACACATTTATATCAGTCTCACTATCTTTTGTTATGTGCGACCTTCATGACATATACATCCTTACTTTGTGCTGATTTTCTATTTGAGACAACATTTTTATCACGTGTATTTTTATGAAAATGATTAGGCATTCTTTGTTGATTACGAGCTACATTAGCTAAATAACCTACCCATTAATGTGAATTTCCCTTTGCTAACCCCCTTTGAGCTTTGTTAGCTTTTCCTTTTATATAAACCACATTACATGCACTTAACCAAATGCCCTACCCAAGCATCAAAGCTAGTAGAGCATTTGTTAAAGTTTTTCGGACTGTGATTGTACAAAACCCTAAGTGTGGGGTTATACATACATATAGGTTGGTTATGTTTGTTAATATGCCATGTTATGAATCCCATGTTGATGTAGCCTTTATCACTGTATATTTGAAAAAAAATGTGAGTTTGAATAAAAGTATTAAGGAGGAAGTACATTTGTTGTGAAAAGTTGTTTATCCTCCTTAAGTTGTATTAATTATGTGTTTGAATATATTGCATATAAGGCAGATGTGGATTAAGATGTGAGAGTTGAATTAAGTTGTGAAATATAATTGTTGCATTCTTCGTTGCTGACAATACCCAGTTTTGAATGAATGTTAACTTGTGCACTTGATATCTCATTAAGTATTGCTTTTGCTTCACTAGCTTGATGGCTTTTATGCTACATTAACCAAAATACATCTCACCTTACCCTTTCCTACATTACAACCCTAGAAAAGTCCTTTGATTCATGATTATGCATGTGACTTTTAGTGGTGGAGAAATGAAATGATATGCAAAGTTGTGGATTGTTGTGGTTATGAATGGTGTTTGAGCCTATAGAAATATCATGTTTAAACACCTTTTATCTAAGTCTACCTTTAAATTATTGAGTTTCTAAGGGTGATCAATGTTGATTAAGTCTACCCATAGAATGTTGAGTTATTGCCATAGGTTTTGAAAGGCATTTGTCTTTACTTATGGTTATCTATTCTTAGGAAATGTGGAAATTGAGTAAAAGTTTTATTTTATGATTTAGATTTGACATTTTGGCCGAGGATGATCAAAAGCCAAGTATGGGGAAAATTAACATATGCTTAATTAATTGTATAATTATTTCATAACACTTAATGATTATTGACATGAAATTGCTTAAGATATGCACTTTGACTCATATGTGATTTTAGGCATAATTCGGAACCAACGAAATTAAAATGGCATCATGAAGATGAAGAGAATGGCACACCACCTGTTTATGTATAAAGAAAAGGAGAGCTAAACAATAATGTCCATAGTAATTGGAAAATGCAAAATGACAGTAGAAGATGACCAAAACATCAGCTGCAACAAATGGGAGTAAAATGAAGTAGCTCAAAACATAGCACTTAATGAAGCAAAACGTAGAGCAGTAAGAGAAGAAAAGAAGAGTAGCTGGAGTTTGCATTAACACAAACTACATTTGTGTTTAACGTAAATGTCCAAGCTAAACGTAGACAGCATTAATGTCGACAGCATTTAACGAAGACGTAGCAATTGCAGAGAGGGTTTCTGCTTGGGTTTTTAAAATAAAAAGAACAAAATAAAATAGAGGAGGCACTGTAGAGTAGGGAGGTGTGATCTTCGTTTTTTCAAGAGAAGGTTTTCAGAAAGTAGCATTTATTTAGAGTTTTCTTATTGTTCTTCAGCTTGAAGATGGAGATGATGGCCAATAGTTTCAATTTGAAGATAGAGATGGATTGTTAGCTTCTTGATGCCAGTTTAATGGATATATCAACGCCAAGTCACGATTAAGCTATTTCATTTTATTAACAATGTAATCTCTTTTCGAATTTTTGTGTTGTTTGTGTTAATTGAATCAAGTTTTAGATGGATGATCTTAATACATTATTTTGATTGTTCTATTTCAAACCTATTATTATAATATTGAATGTAATCCATAATTACTCCATTTGATATTTATTAGTAGCACCTAATGATCCCATTTCATTAGGAATAATATAACTAAGGTTAGATAACTCGAACGTGTGAGGTTATTGCCTATATTAACCGTTTTCCACATCATAATGTTGTTACCAAATTAAATTTAGAGATCATATCCTAGGTTATTTGGTAGTTAGGTTTAATTAACGATCATATCTTAATTAAACACAACCTAAAGGAAAACCGAGATTAGTAAAGCATTCTATTAGTCTCAGATCAATAGTTCAAAGAGAGTTGCAAAAACGTTAGGATGATGGAATATGCTTGATCGTGTTTAGGTCAAGATTACCCCTATAATTAGACCTTACTCATATTTGCCACTTTGATTAATTTCAATTGTCTGCTTTAATTTTTTTGATAGTTTACTTTGATTTTATTTTCTAAATTGATTAAAATCCCCCTTTTATATCTTCCTTGCATCAATTAATTCCATTACGGAAATTAACCAAACATTCCCTGTAGACTCGATCCTAGTTTACCATAACTACAAATTTTAATGTCTAGAGTCAGGTAAATTTTTGAGGGCACTAGACATGCGCTATCAATATCTCACTGAGTGGTTTACCTAAGTAGACTAATTCTTTGGTTACCAATGCGCCATTAAAACTCAAAAGGTGGCCTTTGCCTATTTTCAACTCGAAGACTAGGGTAATCAATGGTGGTAGTGGTTAAAATGAGTTTACAAGAAAGAGAATATAAAAGTGATGTGGGAAATATTCATATGCCAAATGTGGGCTTGATTAGACCAATTGATTATGAAGATTTTTAATGAAATTTTATCAAAAAATAAACAAATAGGCTATTTTTATAACTGCTAAAGAAAATGTAAGCGATTGGGAAGCAAGGTGCAAGATTGAGCTCAAAAGGATATTGTGGAAACATTCATATGAGGACTTAAAATAGAGATAGGCGACAACATTTAGATGCTGAAACTCGAAACTTTGAAGAAAGCTATTTTTCTTACTCATATGAGGGGTGAACAAGTGCATAAATAACAGAAAATTGATTAATCATTTTCTAAAATTTTATAGGCACTGGGCAAAGGAATTAAAAGGGCCCTAATAAATTGACAATATACAAACGTGTAAACTTTAAAAACATATTTTTATTATTAAAATTTAATGTCCATATATAAGTGACTCAATTTATAAGTTCACATACAAAACAAAATAATAAATGATCATAACATTAACTAATAACATCTTACAAATGTCAGAAAAATAAAACCATCAAAATTAGAAGCAATAAAAACAAATAGCAGTAACAGCAATCAAAGAGCAATATCATATTGCAAAACACTAAGAGAATTGCACTAACAAACATACATATGATCATGATTTATGAAAAGCAATTTCACTGTACATTTCTATATGCAAAATCATTAATATAGCAATATTGTCCAACATATCCTTTTCGATACATAAAATAGCTAAACCATTCAACCTTTCTTGTGACATTGATGACCTCAAATACGTTTTCAACAATTTTAACTTTGAAAAACTTCTCTCAACTAATGCTACAGTCACAGATATAGTCAATACAATTTGATAAGCAATTAAGACATTTGATAATAATCTGCAACTTTAACAAATTTTAAAATTTCAACTGAAGATATTAACTTATTTGACAAAGTCATTTGCAACACTTTTAATTCAAAAAAAATCATCTAAATCAACATCTTACATATTATCACAAAAAAAAGTTGTAAAATTAATGCAACGTTATCTTAATTCGTTATCACTCAATGACCTCAACTTCTTTGAATCAAATAAGAATCCAACAATATGTTCAAATTTCGAAGCAATTTCCATATCTACAGCAACTAGAAAGTCCATCATGATCATTTTCATCAACTTGTCTTTTCCTAATAATAAAATGTCTAGTTAGAAATTTAGACTCTACATTCATCTCATATGTAAGACTTTTGGAAATATTCATACTAGAGCCAAACCTGTCATCTCTATATTTCTTTAAAAATACCATCAAACCTTCTAATTGTTTTATTTTAACGTTAATACACATAGATTTAGACTGCACCTTTTTACTCACCATGTTAATAATGAATAAAATATCATACCAAATAACCATACTAAGTAAAAACTCAAAAATCTCAAGTCACCAACCAAACTTTCTGCTTCACTCTTTAACTTGGCATCATCACAAGATTTAGATAATTCCATCAAAGCGAATCTTATTGAGGAGCTTGAAATCTAATAGATTGAACACTTTTTATTTGACTCTCCTAACGAGTGTTAGACAATGATTTCATGATTAAGCCTAAAACATTATCAAGTATAACCTTCCACCTTTTAGGAGAACTTGAAAATAATGCATATATGTGTTGCACAACTCCAAAAATGGAACATCTTTAACACAATAATTTGTCATATTGTTGGCCCCAAATTTTTTTGTTGAATTAAGCATGATATGTTTTGGAATAAGCATGGAATTTGAATTTTTGTCTTAGAATGAATGGAGTTGTTAAGCATGATTTAAATGAATTATGAGGTTTTGATGAATTTATATTTTTTTGGAGTTATTATTATGTTCATGTTAGTAAGAATAGATGACATATGTTAATTGAATTAAAGTGTTAAGGTAGTAAGATTTCATAAAGGGCATTTTTGGAAGACCACTTAAGGT
>JAOSBN010173977.1:0-20130 GCA_027563595.1 Erythroxylum suave | reverse complement strand
TTGACTTTAAAATTTTTTGAAGTATCCATGCTTTGAATGTCAACGGCACCATTATCATAGACTTTTGCAACAACAAACGGACCAACCCACTTAGAACGCAACTTACCTCCAAAAAGTTTTAGAGTAGAGTCAAAGAGAAGTACCTTTTGATCGATTTTAAACCTCTTTTCAGCAAGCTTTTTGTCATGAAATGCCTTGGTCTTAGCTTCGTAAATCGTGGCATTCTTGTATGCGTTGTTGCGGATTTCCTCAAGCTCTTGGAGTTGAAGCTTATGTTGCTGGCCTGCCTCATCATAACTTGTGTTGCAGTTTTTCACCGCCCAAAATGCACGATGTTCTATTTCCACTAGCAAGTGACATGTCTTGCCATAGACTAGTCGATAGGGTGACATGTCTAATGGCGTCTTGTAAGCGGTTCGATATGTCCACAACGCATCCTCAAAGCACGTACTCCAATCCTTGCGCGAAGGATTCACCGTTTTCTCTAAGATGCTCTTGATCTCTCTATTGGACAACTCGGCTTGCCCATTTGTTTGTGGGTGATAAGCAGTTGATGTCTTATGAGTGACGCTATACTTTTTAAACAATGCTTCCGCAACCCAATTGTAAAAGTGGGTTCCACGATCACTAATGATAGCCTTCGGTGTGCCAAACCTAACAAAAATATTCGCTTTCACAAAATCGACAACCACTTTAGAATCGTTAGTACGTGTGGCTTTTGCCTCAACCCATTTTGAAACATAATCAACAGCTAGTAAAATATATTGATTACCAAAAGATGAGGAAAAAGGTCCCATAAAACAATGCCCCAAATATAAAAAATTTCACAAACTATCACGGGTATTTGTGGCATCTCATTTTTCGACCAATATTACCTGTAAATTGACATCTATCACAAGCTTTGCAAAAGGCATATGAATCTCTAAATAAATCGGGCCAGTAAAATCCAGGTTTGAGTACCTTTCTTGCTGTTCTTTGTGATCCGAAGTGGCCACCACAAGCTGACGAATGACAGAATTGGAGGATGGAAGAAATCTCTTCCTCGGATACACATCGTCTTATGATTTGATCTGAGCACATCTTCCATATATATGGGTCATCCCAGATGTAGTACTTGGCCTCACTCTTCAGTTTATGTCGTTGTGCTCTCATATAATCTTCTGGGAATCTGTGTTCTGTCAGAAAATTGACCAGGTCTGCAAACCACAGGTTACGACATGCTGTTGTCGTATCGACCTGAAACAATTGTTCATCCAAAAACTCACCCGAAATCACTTCTCCAGACTGAAATTCGTGTTTATCTGACTTAGATGGTCGGCTACAAGGTTCTCAACTCCCTTTTTGTCTCTTACCTCAATGTTAAACTCTTGGAGCAACAATACCCATCGAATCAACCTAGGCTTTGCATCCTTTTTGTTCATCAAATATTTCAAAGCCGCGTGATCTGAATACACAATCACTTTAGTTTGCATTAAATAGGGTCTGAAATTTTCCAAAGCAAACACCACAGCGAAGAGCTCCTTTTCAGTGGTTGTGTAATTCTTTTGAGTGTCATTTAAGGTTCTTGATGCATAGTAAATTACATGTGGATTGTGTCCCACTCTTTGTCCAAGAACAGCTCCAACGGCGTAATTACTTGCGTCACACATTATTTTGAATGGTAAATCCCAATCTGGAACCTTGATTATGGGTGCCGAAACCAACCTCTCCTTCAATGTGTCAAACGCGCTGTGACATGCATCATCAAACACAGATTCGGCATCTTCATGTAGAAGACAACTCCAAGGGTGAGCTATCTTTGCAAAATCTTTAATGAACCGCCGATAGAAGCCTGCATGGCCAAGGAAAGAATGAACTTCCTGAACACTCACAGGGTAAGGTAAAGATCCAATAACATCTACTTTGGCCTTATCAACTTCAATCCCCTTAGACGAAACTACATGTCCTAGGATGATTCCTTGACTAACCATGAAATGACATTTTTCATAATTCAACACTAGGTTAGTTTCAATGCAACATTGCAAAATTTTCTCTAAATTCTCTAGACAAGATGCAAAGGAATCACCATACACAGTAAAATAATCCATAAAGACCTCAATTATTTTCTCAACATATTCGGAAAAAATACTTACCATACACCTTTGGAACGTCGCCGACGCATTACAGAGTCCGAATGGCATGCGCTTATACGCAAAGGTACCAAATGGGCATGTGAAAGTTGTCTTTTCTTGGTCTTCGGGTGCAACAGGAATTTGATGGAACCTGAAATATCCATCTAGATAGCAATAATGGGTGCGTCCCACAAGCCTCTCTAACATTTGATCGATGAATGGCAACGGAAAGTGATCTTTGCGTGTTGCGGAGTTCAACTTCCTGTAGTTAATGCAAACTCGCCACCCATTCTGAACGCGTGTTAGAACCAACTCCCCTTTATCATTTTTAACCACTATAATGCCCGTTTTCTTTTGGACAACTTGAATTGGGCTGACCCATTTGCTATCCGAAATAGCGCATATCATATCTGCATCAAGTAACTTAAGGATCTCTTTCTTCACGATTTCCATCATCGGAGGGTTTAACCAATGTTGTGTCTGTCTACTCGGTTTGTAATCATCTTCAAGAAGTATCCGGTGCATGCAAATCGATGGACTTATACCTTTGATATCAGCAATAGTCCATCCCATAGCTTCCTTGTGATCTCAAAGTACCCAGATCAAACTTTCTTCCTCCATCTTACTCAACTCATTTGAAATAATTACTGGAAGTGTGTCTCCAACACCCAAAAATGCATATTTAAGGTGAGAGGTTAGTGGCTTAAGCTCCAGATCTGGTGGCTTCACTACAGATGGCAAAATTTGATTTTTGGTAGATATCACATGATCTTGCTTTCATCCATCTGCATCCAATTTCCATTCAGATCATTTACTGCTTGAAACAAACGATCTGGTAATACCCAATTTTCGTCCCAGTTTGCCAATTTTGGAGTTGTCAAGTCTACTGCAAGGTATCTTAACTGCAAAACTCCAAAAATTTATCAACAAAGGTTCAACACTATTTATTGCAAAAGCAGATGCATAATCACTTTTGTGCTTTATTGCTTTATTGATATCAAATTTAATCACATCACCATCAAATTCCATTTTCATAGTTCCAGCATGCACATCTATTTTTATTCTAGATGTTTTAAAAAACAGACGTCCTAGTAAAATCATGTCAAAATTTCTAGTATTCCTATCATCCATATTCAACATATAAAAATCAGCCGGAAATACTAATCCATCAACCTGAACTAGGACGTCCTCTAATACCCCTTCTAGAAAGACACTTGATCTATCTGCTAAGGTTAAGACAACCCCATTGTGTTTCAAAGGACCCACATTCAAAGAATTGTAAATAGATAATGGCATTAAATTAATTGAAGCCCCTAAATCGCATATAGCTTGCTCAATGCCTACATTACCTATTTTGCATGAGATAGCAAACATACTTGGGTCACGCTCCTTAATGGGTAGCTTACCTTGTAACACTGTCGAGACTGATTCTCCCATGAACACTCTCTTATTATCACGCACCTTATTCATTCCTGTGCATAACTCTTTAAAAAATTTACAATACTTGGGTACATGATTGATTGCAGTCAACAAGGGAATATTGATTTCAACCTTCTTCAAAGTCTCAATCACCTCTGTATCATCAGTGGCCTTCTTCTTCTTTGCCAATCTATGAGGGAAAGGTAGCTTCTCAGGGTTAGGCCGCACGATCTTGATGTTTGGGGCTGCCTTTTCTATTTTTGTTGATACGACATGATCATGTCGTATCTCGTATTTCTGGTTTGGTGCCTCCAATTCCTTCCCACTTCGAAGTGTGACAGCACTGACATTATGCCCTGGGTTTACCTCTAGTTAGGAGAGTAACCTACCTTGATTTTCCGTCCTTGTCATAACGGAGGCTAGTTAATTTATGCGTGTCTCAATGGCTCTAAACCTGCTGTCACTTTTCTCATTAAATTTTATTAGCAACATCTTTAAATCATCATTATTACCTTGCCTTGATTGTTTCTGGTACAGTCAAGGTAGATTGTAATGCCCTTGCTGGTTATTTCCGTTCCTATACCTCAGATTAGTGTGATCACGCCAACCTGGATTATATGTGATTGAAAAAGGATCATATTTTTGGTTGTGATTGCCATAATTAGCCATGAAATTTACTGTTTCATCCTTTTGCAAGGTGGGGCATGCATCGGTTGGGTGCTCTTGAGAAAAAAAAAGTCCACATGTTGAAGGAGGTTTGTGGACATGTTGGACAGTGCTAGCGTTACCAATTATCTGTTTTCTAACAAATCAGTTAGTCTTTCCAGTTTAGATTCAAGACTAGAAGACCTTACCTCATGCACTCCTCGTGTGGTCGTGTTAGTGTTCGTGTTAAACTGCTGTGAATTCGCAGTCATGGTTGATATCAACTCTCACGTAGTTTGAGGGGTTTTGTTCACTAACACCCCTCCACTCGCAGCATCAATGTCTCTTCTCTCATCTTTTATCAGCCCCTCATAAAAATACTGAATAAGGAGTTGTTTAGTAATACCATGTTGTGGGTAGCTCACACACATCTTCTTAAATCTTTCCCAATACTCATACAAAGATTCAGAATCACGCTGCCTCACACTACAAATTTCCCTCCTCAAACTTATAGCTTTAGATGCAGGGAAAAATCTCTCTAAAAATAATCTTGCCAAACTGAACCAGGAGGTAGATAAAATAACTATTCTTTCGTAGCCCCCTCAAGAGAGAATGGAAATGCACGAAGCTTGATCTGATTTTTTGTAACTCCTCAAAGTTTAAACCCAATACAGATCATGTGAAATTTCTTCAAATGTCGATTTGGGTCTTCAGCTTGTAACCCATGGAATTTCGGCAGCAATTGAATAAGTGCGGATTTTAACTCGAACCCATCATCCCCATTCGGATACTGAATGCACAGGGGTTAGGTGTTAACATATGGTGCGAGCATCTCCTGAAGTGTCTTAAGATGTGCCTCTGACATGTCTAGTTCTGAATCGGAATCTAACTCAGATGAAGATAAAGCAATCTGTTGTTGTTCTGATAGTGACGCAGGAACTGTGGTGGTTTGTTGCTTACGAAGTCTAGCTTCCTTCCTTAGTCTTTTAACAATTTTCTCTATCTCAGGATCAAATAGAAGTTTACCTGCAGAAGAGGAAGGCTGCATACAAAATGCTAGAAAAGAAGTTAGAAACACAATCAAATAACTCTTTACACACAACTCCCCGGCAACGGCACCAAAATTTGATAGGTTGTCAAACTACCAAAAATAAAAATATATTTCCATTTCTCCAAAAACTAGGTAACTAGTGGTGAATCTGGTCGAATCCATAGGGAATTAGTGCATAGTTACTCAAATGCTCAGAAAATAACAAATTAAAAGATTGATATTGCGGGAGATGTAAATAAAAATAAAAGCAACATAGAAAATTAAAAGAGAGCTACAGTGACAGATACGACGTGAGCATGTGGTATTGGCATAAAACAGATCTGGACAGTAAATAACGAAATAAAATGAGATTAAAATGCAATGGATGAAGACCTAGCCAAGATACTCTTCAATTCAGCCTGGAAATTCGATCATTGACATCATTAGATAAATTAGACAATTCAGATAGATAAAGTTATAGCCAAAGGTGATGCACTCATTGACCAATCTTTTCTTACTTTGTCGGTAACCCCGGGAAACGCCCTGACAAGTTACTTCCCTAATCTAAAAACAACCCTCGGGAAACGCCCTGACAATAACCAATAAATTCATAAACGTCGTAATCTATTAAGTTAGATTATTTAATTCCATCGATTACCACCAACATACATCGTTTGCCAGATAAAACCAATTCGCTATTTTGATAGAATAATATCCACGACAATACTATCCTATTCAGCAATTTATCGCTTAATCAATCACACAACTCGTGACAATGCACAATAAATTAAGCAATAATAAATCTGGTTCAAGCACAGGAATTAAATAAATATCTGAATTACTTAAACAAATAAAAACATAGACTCACAAATCATCCATGGCTGAATATCCAAGCACCTGACTAGAAAATGGTTTAGTTGTTCATAGCTAACCTAAGAACATAAGAAAATAACATGAAAACTACAATCACAATGGTGGCTGGTCGCTAACTACTGAAAAACAGAGGAAGGAAGAGGACGTTCAAAAGTGAGAAGCAAAAGTTGTAAGAGGTCAAAAGAGGGTAGAAGGTGTGATTTCCTTATGCCGTAAGGAATTTATATTCTCCAATTCGTAACCCTAGCCACAATTGGTAGAAGTTTTCTAGTTAGTCTTCGATTTGGACTCTTCATTATGACTTCCCAGATGGTGTTCGGCGTCTCCAACAAAGATCCAACCCAAAATAGATGATGATTGGGCTTTAAAAATTGTTCATAAATTCGGCCCAGTTCTTGTTAGATATGACATGAGCATGTCATATCTGTTTCTAGCACGTAACTTCTCCAAAACAGCCCAAATATCTAGCATTATGATTCCAATCCCCACTTTGGTCTCCTGCACATGTAACAAACATAAAAGCACATAAAATCACACAAATAATAAACAAACACATGCAAAATAAATGTAAACTATCCCATAAACCATGCATGAAATGCAACCTATCAATGTTGCATTTATTGCTTCTTGAATGACTGAAGTATTTGCTATATGTTTGGTACATGAATCTTGATGATGATTTATGAAATGATGATGGAAATTGTATTTGAAATATATCATGCTTATTGAAATCATGTTTCTGAAATGTGCCTTTTGTGCAACATGTTGATAAGTCATGAAACTCATGTTTGTGTGTGGGTTTGTGGTGGTCCATTATGTTATATCACGTGCACGTTAACCATGTTAAAGGCTTCTCCCGTCTGCCCGCTAGTGGCATGGAGCTCCTTCACAAAATCCCTCATTTTTACTGGATCTTCGCAAGAACTCCCTCATGTTTATTGCAGATTCGTAAGAACTCCCTCATGTTTTTCAGAGCTTTATAAGAACTTCCTCATGTATGTGGACTACCCAAACCATTATGATTGCTTATGTTGTGTATGAATTGTTGACAAGTTTGAGAATTACATGTCGTATGTGGTCTATGATTTGTTTGGCAAGCTTGATAATTTGGGAAATACATGTCTTGTGTTGTTTATAACTTGTTTGATAAGCTTGAGAATTTGAGAAATACATGTTTTATGGATTCATTGCAATTTACTATGGCAAGGAATACTTTCAATAGTTTTGCTTATTTCTCTACTATAAACTTGTTACCCATAAGCCTTTTTAGCTTACCTCCTTCCTCCCCATCTCCAGGTGACGAGTAAGAGATCGAGTAAGCAAGAGTCAAGGCATTACTCCAAATCTACATATTTTGTATTTTAGTATAGGAAAAACTCAAGGCTTTAGCCGCATTTCAAGTATCACTCACATGTATATTTTGTATTTTTGGATTATGAGTTCAATGAAGTATTTGTGTCTTGAAATGCCCATTAAAGCTTTGTAAAAGTCCTTTCTTTAGGAAGTTAATGAAATATATTTATGTTTTGTTCATGATTTTCCAAGCTTCCACATTGCATCTTCAAGCATTCACAGAGGTAAAATCTATGTTCTAACTTCACAGGAAAAACTGTATTAATCTACGCTGATTTGGACAAAGTTGTCTTCTTAGAAGTTGTAGTTTATTCTTTTAGTTTTCCAATATATAAATTTTGTAATTTTTAGAGATCGAATTTGAAAGATCGAATTTTTACAAGTTAGTGATGCTGCACAGGCTACATACTGGACACTTTATAGCCCTTTCCTAACTTGATCTAACAGAAAAAGAGTACTAGGGTGTTTCTTGAAATGGGAAGAAGTAGTGTGATAATTTAGTGATGAAATGAAGGTGAAAAAGGGAGTTAAAGATGTGTAGAAATTATGATGAATTTGTATGAGTTTGAATTTTATATTTTTGGGTTGATGACCAAACATAGACTATGATTTGGTTGTAAATGATATTGAGCTAAAATGGAAGTGTTAATGAAGGGGAAATGATGAGGAAAATAAGTTAGAAATGATAGATATACATAAGATGGGTAACTTGTAGGAGTTTGAAATTTGGCCTCTAAATATCCGTTGGGTAGACTTAATGTCTACGAGGCAGATCTTCTTGGGAATTTTAGTGTTTCAGCTCAATTCATATTCGTTTGGAGGGACATATGTCTGGTAAGCAGATATTCTAGAGATAGTTTTATAATTGTGCTATTTTAACCCTCTATGTAGCAAAATCTTTCTTTAGGGTCTTCATAGAAGTTGTAGAACTCGAAGTCCTCTTTGAAACCATGCTTGAATGATCTTAATCTGACATCTATAGTGAAAGTTATGCCAATTGTCCAAAATCATGTACATATATATATTGAGGACTTATCGATGTTTTCCTATGATACATTTAGGCTTAAATGGAGATTGAAAAGTACATAGTTCGATGTGAAAATGAGAGATAAAAATGAGTGATATGTTAGGTAATGATTGAGGATATAAACATAAGAATGGATTGTCGAATATCAAGTGTTCAAACATGAAATTTTAGGATATTATGAGAATGAAGATGAACCTATATTGGCTAATGAGAGTTCAATAAAAGAACCCTACGGAGTGATGCGCTCATGTATGACTCACGAGTTAGACTCCAAAAATGGGGCCTAACATTTAGAGTTTAATGATTATAACTCAAGAGAGAATAATCTACCCTTTGAAAGTCTAGTGCCAATACTATAATAAATCAAAATTAAACTTTTTGGCATTTGATGATAGGATAAATCCCCTTTCTCATAATAGGCTAATCTTCCTTGTGTGATTTTTGATTATTCATTGGTGGTGCTCAATTTTGATTTCTTTGTGTTAATTTTATAATTTCATTTTCAATCAATCCATATTCACGTATTTACTTTTTTGTTTAGTTTTTCTTTTCATTTTAATTATCCTTAAGGCCTTAAGCAACTTAGAGTTCGATTAGTCACCAACTCCTCGAGGGATTGACACATCATATACTAAACTCACGACCCGAGCACTTATAGTATATTGGGGATAAGAAATTGTAAAACTTACCCAATCGATTAAGTTTTTGATGCCATTGCTGGAGAGTTAGTAGGATTAGTTTATTTCTTTTAGTCTGCGGAGTTTTCGTCACTCTTGTTTCTATGCAATTACTTGAAACAAGAGTTACTAGGAGTTTGAGTCGGATGGCTGAAACTTTAGAACTTGACATTACCCAGTTAGAGTGAGCAATCTGAAGAACTAAATGTGAAGAAGAAGAGAATACTTAAGTAACCATGGCTGAGTAATTTCATCAAAAGTTTCAGCAAGGAGGAAACTAAGGGAACTAAATGTGAACGCTCATCGCTTTCATAAGACCGGAGTTTAATGCAACCAATCAAGGTTTTGCTATACTATCTGTTAAAGCAGCTTCATTTGGAATAAAACCAACTTTATCAAACATGGTGTAAATCAATGTTCAATTTTACGGGCTAACTAATGAGGATCCTAATGCTCATATAGTCAATTTCTTAGCAATATGAGATACTTTTTGACATCTTGTATGTCAAAAGATGCCGTTAAGATGGGGCTTTTCCCTTTCACACTAAGGGATATAGATGAGGTAAGATATTACTCACTAAGTTTCATGAATGTTACAACTTAGGAACAATTAGTGCGAGTGATCTTAGATAAGTACTTCCCTCTCTCGAAGACTACAAAGATAATCAAAGAAAACATAAACTTTCAATGAAGTGATGGGGAGTCATTTTATGAGGCTTTGCAAATGTAGAAAGATTTGCAAAGGAGGTGCCCTCATCATAACCTACCTAAAGAGTTCCTTTTATAAACTTTCTATAGTGGAGTGAACCTATCTATCCAAGGCATTATTGTTGCAACATCAGGAGGATCTTTGATGAGGAAGACTGTAGACGAAGTGGAAAAGTTGTTGGAGAAATGAAGTAATAATTGTCTTTAGAAAATGGATAGTAGTACATAAGATACGAAACTCCGCAAGCAAATAGCTGTTAACCCAATTACTAAAATCTAAGCTAAGATTGATAACTTAACCCGATAGCTAAATAATATGGAAGCCTCGTCTTCATCTCCTATGAAAGCTACTCAGAAAAGATATGAACTATATGGACAAGATAACCATGGCACCATTGATTGCTTTTTGATGAAAGACCATGAATTGGAGTAAGTTAACTATATGAAAGCTTTGGTCGAGGAGCGGGGAACAACCCTTACTCAAACACATATAACCCTAGGTGGAAGAATCACCCGAACTCCTCTTAGTCAAACAATGTGAAAGTTCAATTTCGACCTCAAGGACCACTTGAGTTCCAATAGGAGAAATCAAATTTGATGGACTCTATGCTAGATAAAATCTTGAATAAGCTTGGAAGCCTAGCTAGATGACGTGCAAAAGGATTTAGAAGGAAGATTCAAACAAGTAACAAAGAATTATGCCTTTTCTATCCATAATTTAGAGGTTCAAATAAACCAATTAGTAAATAATTTGTTTGCAAGAAGTTTAAAGAGTCACCCAAAAAATTCTGGAACAATATCGAGGGAGTAATGAAAAGCTAACACACTTTGAAGTGGGAAGGAACTTGAACAACTCACAACATCAAAAGCTTTAACCCCTTCTCTTCTTGAGATCAACCAAGAAAAGGAGAAAGACGTGGACATAAGCGAATACCCTCCTTATGTTGCTCCTCTTCCATATCCACCTAAAGTTCTATATCTTCAGCGACTGTAAAGGAATAAACTAGATGCGTAATTTGTGAAATTTGTAAAAAACTTGAAGACGTTGCAGATAAATCTTTCATTCATCAAGGCTTTGGAACATATGCCCAAATATTCTAAAATTTTAAAGAAAATATTAACAAAGAAGCGTATTTGGGAAGATAATAAAATGGTAGCATTAATTGGCACCTGTAGTTCTCTAGTCACCAGCTAGATGCCGTCTAAGCTAAAAGATCAAAGGAGTTTCATAATACCTTATGTGGTTGGTAAATTTGAATTCACAAAGTGCCTCTGCAATTGAGGAGCAAATATCAATATTATGCCCTTATCGATATTGAGAAAATTAGGACTTGGTGAGGTTAAGCCAACTTCAATGCTAATTCAGTTGGTTGATCAATCAATTAAAAGACCATTTAGAGTGGTGGAAGACATCCTTAAATTTGAAGAGGATAACAACTGTCCACTATTTCTTGGGCGACCTTTTATGAACATAGGAAAAGCATTAATCAGTTTTTATGAAGGAAAACTGACACTTCAAATTGGTGAAGATTAAGTGGAATTTAATATGAACAAGCCTTTAAAGAATCCAAAGGAAAGCAACGTGTGTATGAAAACTGATATCGTGGATAAAAGTATGCAATAAAAGGTAGAGAATTGAGTTACAAATTTTAAATCAATAGAAGTGGAAACAAACAATGAAGTTAAAAAGTTGAACAAGGCTGAGTCTGAAGGAATTGATAAGATGGAGGAGTTAGGTGTTCGAACTCATTAAGACATATTAGTTTGAACCGAAGAGCCCATACCACCCTCAACAGAAAAACCACCCACTTTAGAGCTTAAACCTTTGCTTACACATCTTAGATATTTTTTTTAGGTGAAGGTCAAACTTTCCATCATCATTTCTAATCAACTAGATGGGAAACAAGAGAGTAGGGTAGTAGTGATTGTCAGGAATCGGATCAAGGCCCTAAGATGGAAATTATTTGACAGTCAAGGTATAAGTCCAAATGTTTGTATGCATCGAATAAACCTCGAAAAAGTATGAAGAGTAGTGAGGGAACGTTAATGTGGTTTTAACCCTCAGTTGAAAGAAATGGTCAAGAAAGAAGTAGTAAAACTCTTAGACGAAGGGATAATTTATCCTATATCTGATAGTGAATGGGTCAACCCGATATAGTGTGTACCAAAGAAAGGTGGAATAATTGTAACGCATAATGAAAATGGATAATTAATTTCAACAAGAATAGTTTCGAGATGGAGAGTGTACATATATTATTGCAAACTCAATACAGTGACTAAAAAGGATCATTTCCCTCTCCCATTTATAGATCAAATGATAGAAAGAGTAGCTAGTTACTCATTATACAACTTCTTAGATGGTTACTATGTGTATAATCAGATATTCATCTACACCGAGGATCAAGAAAAGACTACATTCACATGTCCTTATAGTACCTTTGTATATAGACAGATGCCTTTTAGACTATGCCATACCCCAGTTACATTTTAAAGATGTATGATGTCTATCTTCACAGATATGATCTAGGACATAATGGAAGTTTTCATGGATGATTTTTCAATTTTTTGAGACTATTTTGAGATGTGTCTAACCAATTTGGATAGGGTGCTCCAAAGATGTGAAGAATCATATTTAGTGCTGAATTAGGAGAAGTGTCACTTTGTCTTGTAGGAGGGGATAATGCTTAGACACAAGATTTTACACCAAGGATTTGAAGTGGACAGAGCAAAAATAGAAGTTATAGAAACACTCCCACTTCCAATCAATTTTAAGGGTGTGTGAGGATTCCTAAGCCATGATGGGGTCTTATATCGCTTTATTAGAGATTTCTTATAAATTGGAAGACCCTTGACAAACTTTTGGTCAAGGATGTGCCTTTCTTTTTTAATGCAACTTGTTTATCTACATTTAATTAATTGAATGAGGCACTGATGTCAGCACCAATTTTAGTGCCACCTGATTGGACACTCCTAATTGAGGTCACGTGTGATGCGAGTGACCAAACTATAGGTTGCGTATTAGGCCAAAGGAAAGACAAAAGGTTGCATGCAATATACTACGCAAGTAAGACCTTTATGGGACCTTAACTTAAGTACACCACCACCAAAAAGCAACTACATATAACGGTATATGCATGTGATAAGTTTTGGTTGTACTTTTTAGGGTCTAAGGTGGTTGTACTCACTAATCACACTACTTTAAAATATCTTTTTACTAAGAAGGGCATAAAATTGAGACTTCTTTAATGGGTGCTATTCTTATAGGAGTTTGATAAAGAAGTACAAGATAAGAAGAAAATGGAAAATGTGGTTGTAGGCCATTTATCTTGTCTGGGAGGAGGGGAATGTGAGCAAAGTGATGATATTAACGAGAAATTCCTTAATGAAACCCTGATGTTAATCAACATGCTAACAACACCATGGTTCGCTGATATTGCAAATTATATTGCTAGTAAGTTTCCTTCTGATCTATCCTATCAATAGAGGAAGCGATTCTTACATTAATGCACCCAATATCTATGGGATGAACCAAGCTTGTATCGAGCATATGTTGATGGTTTAGTAAGACAATGTGTTCTAGAGGAAGAAATGTTGAATATATTAACACAGTGTCACGAAGCTTAATATGCTAGCAATTACGGAGCAAATAAAACAGTAACTTGAGTGTGCAAGTGAGAATTTTATTGGCCACATTTGTTTAAGGACGCTCAAGCTTTCGTGGTATAGTGTAATCTCTATCAAAGACTAGGTAACATCTCCAAAGAGATGAGATGCCTTTATCCAACATTTTAGAAGTCAAAGTCTTCGATGTGTGAGGCATCAACTTTATAGGTCCTTTCCCATCCTCCATGGGAAACACATATATTCTAGTGGGGGTGGATTATGGGAAACACATATATTCTAGTGGGGGTGGATTATGTATATCGATGGGCTGAAGCTATAACATTTCCAACCAATGATGGGAAGATTGTATAAAAATTAATTAAATGGTTATTTAACAGGTTTGGAGTGCCAAGAACAATAATAAGAGATGGGGGAACACATTTTGTAAGAAATCTTTTAATGCCGTCCTGAAAAGATACGAAGTCCACCATCACATTGCTACTCCTTATCCCCTACAAATGAGTGGACAAGTGTAAGTCGTTAACTGGGAGATTAAATTTTTTTTGGAAAAGATGGAGAATAACTTTAGGAAAGACTGGGCATTAAAGCTAGATGATGCCTTATGGGCTTATAGGATTGCTTTTAAAATACCGATCGAAATGACTCCCTTTAGGCTTGTATATGGTAAAGTGTGTCATTTGCTTGTGGAGATAGAGCATCGAGCATATTGGGAACTGAGAGCTTTAAATTTTGATTGGAAGCAAGAGGGTGAAAAATAACTTCTACAACTAAATGAACTTGAAAAGTTTCGCTATAATGTGTATGAAAATGCCAAACTTTTCAAAGAGAAGGTGAAGAGATGGCAAGACTCTCATCTTAAGTAGAAGGAATTCAGGGTAGGAGATGCAGTTTTGTTATACGATTTGAGCATGAGGCTGCTTCCCAAAAGTTGAAATCAAGATGGAGTGGACCTTTTACGGTCACCCAAGTTTTAAACCATGAAGCCATTGAATTGGAAAATGCAAACCAGGAAAACTTTAAAGTGAATGGGCATCGCTACAAATTGTATCTCAATGGAGTGATCCCGAAGGAAAAAAGAAGTAATCTTTTTTCTTTCGAAAAATTGAACACGCTTATAAGGATGCAAAGTCAAAATAATGACCATAAGTTAGCATGGTTAGTAGTTAGATTTGTTTTAAATTTTGAAAATAAATTTATAATATTTTGGAATAGTTTAGACTGCTAACTCTCTTACTTCTTTTAAAGCAATAATAAGATAAGACAACAATCTTGGGCACCAAGTGCACTTGGTCTCCAACACCATCACCATCGGCACCTCAATCGTTATGACAAGTTTTATGCTCCAACCCTTATCTTTTCATTTCCATCTTTATTTTGTTCTTATGTTTTCATCTTATTTTTATTTTTATTCCCACCTTGTATGTTATTTTTCCTTTTCACAATAAGGGCAATGTGTTGTCCAAGTGTGGGGAGGATCGTGTTATGTGCATTATATGTTTTATTTTGAGTGTAAATTTTGCATATTATACGTTAGTTTTGTTTAAGGTTTGCATGATGTGATTCATGTAATTTTTCAATGGCTAGGAATTACTAGAATTGATTTAGCTTTGAACATATTCTTTTAGGTTGTTAAGATTTATTAGCTTGTGAAATTAGTGTTGTAGGATGCTTTGGTAAAAATATGTATGTTAATTCAGATATGATATTAAGTCGTTCACCCTAGGGATTTGACATATTCATTTATGATTTTAGACTAATCAAATAAGTAGCATCGTTAGTATCTTTTCATGAGAATGATTAGCGAAAGAAATGAAGTAGGTAAGAAAATATAAAAAATGTGTTATACATAACTATTTTGCTTGACCTTTTAAAAACAAATCAAGTTATGAATAAAGTTAGTAGCTAGTTGAGAATGTGATCTAGTTGAGTAACCGGAGGATATTTATCATAAATGTTTGCCTTCATGTCAAAGGCTATAATGACATTCCAACCAAGCTGTTTAATAACCTAGTTGAGTAACAAGTGGACATTTATCATAAATGTTTGCCTTCACGTCAAAAGGCTAATTTATGTTAATGAAAATTAACAAAAATAGTACATTGTTTAATAAAGCTTACTAATCTTATGTGTTGTTTAATAAATCCTATCGATCTTTATGAATAGTTACAATTTTGATTAACCAAATAGTTATCAATGTGTGTGTGCAAGTGATAGGGGTGAATGAATTTGACATTAAGGTCTTGATTAGTATGTATATTTATTTCGAAGTGCTTAGACACTGGTTTCATAGGTTAATAAGTTAGAACAACTTGAAGGTTTGTATTTTTAGTTAAATTTATTTCGTAAAGTTCAACGCCATTATACCATTATTGCATATGTGTGTGTTATTGTTTGGTGTGGTTGTGTTTTAACTGTTTTGTTTCTTGAGGGCAAAAAAAAGTTCAAGTATGAGGATGTTGTTAGTTATAGATTGCATGATGTTTTTGTAGACATTTTAGTATGTTTTGAGTGGTTAATTAATTGATCATGTATGTTTAGGTTTAGAATCATGTTAGCACGTTAGATATTTGTTTTTCAAGTGTTATATGTGTTAGAGAATGCTATTGAGCTTTAATTTTACGTATTTAAGGTGCCTCGATGTATTTGTTAATGTTTGAGATCAGATATCAAAGAATGAAGGAGATTCGGAGGAAGTGGAAGGAAGACTTAAGGCCATGATCCATTACAAAACCTTGTTTAGGGGGCCATAATTGTGATAGAGATTGAATTAGCTTGCCATAATCATGGCAAAACCTAGTTTTTAACCTAAATAGAAAAGACTATAAAAGGGAAGATAAGAAACTCTAGAAGGGCAACCACTATTTACTACATTGGAAAAGATCCAAGGAAGGATAAGAAGAGGAGAGAAGAGGAGAAAGGAAGAGGGAAGAAGAAGGGTTGTTGTTGTTGTTGTCTTCTCAATCCATCTCGACCCTTCCAAGTGACATTTTCATTTCATATTTTTTATTCTTTCTTTTGAATGTATAAGATGGATTTCATAGTGATGAATTTGGGTTTAAAGATGATGTTCTAATCTCCTTTAAGGATTTATTCTTGAATTAATAATATTATGATTTCTTTTAATGTTATACATTGGGTATTGTGATTATTTGTTATATTTATATACTTCGGTAACAAATTGAGAGAGTGAATTGATAGCAAAATGATTAGATTAGAGTTAAACTATTTAATAGATCATACAAATAATCAAATCTATAATTTATACGAAGAGAGATCTCGTGTAAGGACCTGATAGTCTATTGGAGGGCTTAAAATCTAATTAGATGTGTGGGCTTTTTGTTAATTAAGAGATTGCAAATTCCATAATTCAATTAAGGATTATGATTTAGGGTTTAATGATTATAACTCGAAAGATAGTAATACACCTTTTGAAAGTCTAGGACTGATACCTATTAACTCAAAAGTAATCATGATAACATTTGATAATAGGATAAATCCCCCTTCTTATAATCAGCTAATCTTCCTTGTGTGATTTTTGGCTATTCATTAATGGTACTCAATTTTGATTTCTTTTCATAATTTTCAAATTTCATTTTCAATCAATCCATATTCGTATATTTACTTTTCTGTTTAGTTTTTATTTTTCATTTTAATTATCCTTTAGGTCTTAGATAACTTAGAATTCGATTAATCACCAACTCTTCGAGGGATCGAAACCTTATATACTACACTCATGACCCTTATAATTGTGATATATTGAGGGATAAGAAATTACACAACTTGCCTACTTAATCATCCTTATCAAGGTTACTTGTGGCTTTTTTCTTTATATCTTGAAAGGCTGAAATGGTTAGATTAATGTATAGCTCAAGCTAAATCTCCTCAAGTTTCCTCTTGGCAATGCTTAGTAATTGGTAAGTGTTACCTACATTACACAAGAACATTTTCTTATTTCCTTCTTAATCAATGTAATATTTCTTGCAAAGATGAATTGTTTGGTTCCTCTAATTTATAGGCATATTCCATTCCAGAAGGCTTCTTGAAAGCCTACAAAATCAAACAAGACGTTGTTAAACCTGAAAGCCATTTTAAGTCCTTTGGAGTTTATTTAGGTAAAAATAATAGAGTGATCCAATAACTTACTATTTTCAAATAATGCGTAGCTAGAAGGAAAGGATTGGAGCTAAACTTGATTACTTAATCTTCTATCAAGCTTTTTCATAATAAAGAACTCATTATTTTGATTGTTTTTCAAGGTGAAAAAACACCCACTTAAAAGAAGATCCATAACCTGTGTATCTTTCAAGCACTTTATGAGGTCAAGAAAATACATGCCTACTAATCTCTCAACTTTAGCATCATCAAGACTGATGATTGAGTTAAAAGCCTTAGTAATCAACTAAAACATATTAAGGTTTTTTATAACCTATTTAAGAGTGTTCCACAGTGCATATCTTTGATATTTAATGTTATGAGCATAAATGAAAAAGTATATGGACCACTATGCTTGCCATCTTATCCCCTACCTTTATATGCATGATTTGATCAGTAGCAACTTCCACATATTCTTGTACTAGAGGGTTGTTAAAGAACACTACAATTCTACCATTGGGGTTTTGTGAATGGTTGGTGAACTATTTCCAATTTTTAGAGTAGCTTGATGATATTACAATTCGAGTTTGTAAAATGACAACAATGACTACTTTATTTTTCAAGATTTGATCCCTAATCAAAAGCTTCTTATAAATTTCATTTGCTCCTCTAACATTCCAAGTTAGAATTATCATCTATTGGATTCCCTTTAAAAGGATTATTTCTTCTTATTGGATCTTCTCATACTCACAGTCTCAAAATCAAAATTGTTACCAATCACCAGATTTTCTAGGGATTCATTATTAGAAGTGGCTATATCATTCACTACCTTTTTGCGAGTTATTTCTTTTCCCACATGATTGCAAAATTAATTCTTACGTATTGGCTCCTTGTTAATTTCTGTTTGATTATTCTCATGCAGAGTATCTTTAGCAACTTTGGATTTAGAGAAAAGATTAGTATGACTAATTTACTTTAGATTGATTTTTGTTAACTAATGTTATTCTCCTGTCTTAAAAATTCTACCAGTACGCTCCCATATTTTCTTCTTTCCTATACTAGGCTTCAAAAAAAAAAAAACTAACTCTAACAACATCCTCAATGGTTTTTATATACTCATTAAGCCTAATAATGGGAATTTCATCTTTGTTTATCCTTGCATAATCACCACAACCTTTTAGTTATCATGATTGAATTCAAAATTCTAAGAGGGATGATGTTGAGACCCTCTTTATTCCTTGGAGTACATATCTTAGACTATTTGATCCTAGCGTTACCTCTGGAGGAGTTAAACCTGCCTATACAAAGTTTATAAAAATTTTGTATATATTTTTAGTAACAGAAACTAGGAAGGCCATATGAGTAGCCTAGAACATATTTAAGGAGGTGAGAACAAAAGAAATAAGTTAGGGATAAATGTTTGCTTTTCTAATTAGATATTTTATAATTGATTTTGCTAATGAGAAAAGAATATCCTTACAAGCCCATCTTAAAATTAAAATAGGAACCCCAATATAAACCATTGGTAGCTGTTATAATTTAAAGTTAGAGGTTGATTTGATAGTGTGTTCCATACGATAGAAAATGGCATTTTTTCGTTAACTTCAAGTCCTGCAAGTATGCTGAAGATTTTGAGGGCAGAAAATAAGGTTTTGATGGAGGTTAAATTAGCATTGGCTAATAGGATTAAGTCATCAAAAAAACCAAGATCGGTTAACTAAAGCTTTTGCACTTTATATGAAATTTGAACTATTTGTGTAACACATCACTACAATAAATCACATGCCTGAACATCCAGAGGACATTTCAAAACATACCCTATAAAAATGGCATGTCAGAGCAATCATATCAACTTATTATGGCATCATACAGAATATAAGTATTTCCAAAGATCAAAACTCCTTATTTCACTCACAATATGAAACTTAGTTACAATGTCATTACATTTCATAATCAGTGTTTATACATAATATAACATTTGGGAGTTTAAAGTTCTATACAAAAAGTTCAACATGAAAGGAGAAACTAAACAAAAGTATTCTATCTAGACTCCACAGGTATCAACTGACTAGACCTTTGTTCCATTCTTGTTTCCAAAATTGACAATACTAGACTTTTATCATATCACCTTAAAAGTTAAGTCTCCCTTGTAACTGAAAATCAACATTGTAATTTTGATGAGTTTGCGAACTCAGTGAGTGAACCATCATCGATGTGTTCACTTAAGTCATAACACAAATATCACAAGTATAAACCAAATTCACAAATCTATTTCCCAATTCAACAAATGTGTCACATCATTTAATAATGAATGCCAAATCACAATATACATCATATCTCAACAATACATCACAAACTACAAACATTTCATATAATCATTTCATAATAATCCAATCATTTATCTCAATCATTCATATCATCAATATGTACACAAACATTGCATATCACTATATGAACACAATTCAATAATTCTTCGTAATCATTCACATGATACATGTATACACACACACACACACACACACACACACACACACACACACACACACACACACACACACACACACACACACA